>JAENPR010002736.1:0-37601 GCA_018135685.1 Themeda triandra | reverse complement strand
GCCAGAGGTGTCAAAATGCCTTAACCATGGCGCATGGGCGTGCTTGACTTGGTGCGAGGAGCCGTAGGACGCGGAACCGCCCAGGCGGCAAAGAAGTCGTGTGTGCAAATGGCAGTTCCGTGAGCCGAGGTTAAGTGCCATTCGGGCTCTCAAGCTATGGCAAACACTATGGTAGAGAAGCCAGATGTGTCAAAATGCCTTAACCATGGCGTACGGGCATGCTTGACTCGTGCCAAGAGCCATAGGACGCGTTGGAACCGACCATGCGGGCGGATGGTTGTGTGTGCAAATATGGCGTTTTGGAGCCGTGGAACCATGGTTAAGGGCCCTTCGGGCTCTTGGGTGATGGAAAACTCTATGGTGGAGAGGAGAGAGGCATCAAAATGGCTTAACCATGGTGTACGGGCATGCTTGACCCGGTGCGGAGCCATAGGATGCACGGATCCTAGCCGTGCGGCAAAAGACAAATTGTGTGCAAATATGGAAGTTCTCGAGTCATGGAGCCGTGGTTAAGGGCCGTTCTCGAGGCTCTCGAGTGATGACAAACATTGTGGTGGTGAGCCCGAGGCATCAAAACACCTTAACTATGGCATACGGTCATGCTTGACCTAGTGCCGAGAGCCGTAGGACACGCAAGAACCGTGCGGTAGCATAGTCGTGTGTGCAAATATGGCTCGTTCTAGAGCCGTGGAGCCATGGTTAAGGGCCATTCGGTCCTCGAGCACAATAAATGCTATGGTGGAGAGGCCGAGGTGTCAAAATGCCTTAACCATGGCGCATGGGCGTGCTTGACTTGGGCGCGAGGAGCCGTAGACGCGCAGAACCGGCCGTCAAGGGCAAAGAAAGTCGTGTGTGCAAATATGGCGCTCGGAGCCGTGGAGCCGAGGTTAAGGGCCATTCAGGCTCTTTGAGCTATGGCAAACACTATGGTAGAGAAGCCGGATGTGTCAAAATGCCTTAACCATGGCGTACGTGGCATGCTTGGCTCGTGCCAGGAGCCATAGGACGCAGAACCGACCATGCGGCGGATGGTTGTGTGTGCAAATATGGCGGTTTTGGAGCCGTGGTTAAGGGCCCTTCGGGCTCTTGGGGGATGGAAAACTCTATGGTGGAGAGGAGAGGCATCAAAATGGCTTAACCATGGCGTACGGCATGCTTGACCCGGTGCCGGAGCCATAGGATGCACAGATCCGGCCGTGCGGTGCAAATATGGAAGTTCGGAGTCATGGAGCTGTGGTTAAGGGCCGTTCGGGCTCTCGGGTGATGACAAACATTGTGGTGGTGAGCTCAGAGGCATCAAAACACCTTAACTATGGCATACGGTGGTGTTTGACCTAGTGCGTCGAGAACCGTAGGACACGGGAACCGAGGCGTGCGGTAGCATAGTCGTGTGTGCAAATATGGCGGTTCTAGAGCCGTGGAGCCATGGTTAAGGGCCATTCGGGTCCTCGAGCCGCAATAAATGCTGTGGTGGAGAGGCCGGAGGTGCCAAAACGCCTTAACGATGGCGCATGGGCGTGCTTGACTTGGTGCGAGGAGCCGTAGGACGCGCGAACCGGCCGTGCGGCAAAGAAAAGTCGTGTGTGCAAATATGGCGGTTACGGGAGCCGTGGAGCCGAGGTTAAGGGCCATTCGTGCTCTCGAGCTATGGCAAACACTATGGTAGAGAAGCCAGATGTGTCAAAATGCCTTAACCATGGCGTACGGGCATGCTTGACTCTGTGCCGGGAGCCATAGGACGCGTTGGAACCGACCATGCGGGCAAAGATGGTTGTGTGTGCAAATATGGTAGTTTTGGAGCCGTCGAACCGTGGTTAAGGGCCCTTCAGGCTCTTGGGTGATGGAAAACTCTATGATGGAGAGGAGAGAGGCATCAAAATGGCTTAACCCTGGCGTACGGGCATGCTTGACCCGGTGCCGGGAGCCATAGGATGCACAGGATCCGACCGTGCGGCAGCACAGTCGTGTGTGCAAATATGGAAGTTCTGGAGTCATGGAGCTGTGGTTAAGGGTCGTTCGGGCTCTCGGGTGATGACAAACATTGTGGTGGTGAGCCCAGAGGCATCAAAACACCTTAACTATGGCATACGGTCGTGCTTGACCTAGTGCCGAGAGCGGCAGGACACGCAGGAACCGGGCCGTACGGTAGCATAATCGTGTGTGCAAATATGGCGTTCTAGAGCCGTGGAGCCATGGTTAAGGGCCATTCGGGTCCTTGAGCCACAATAAATGCTGTGGTGGAGAGGCCGGAGGTGTCAAAACGCCTTAACCATGGCGCATGGGCGTGCTTGACTTGGTGCGAGGAGCCGTAGGACGCGCAGGAACCGGCCGTGCGGCGGCAAGTCGTGTGTGCAAATATGGCGTTCGGAGCCGTGGAGCCGAGGTTAAGGGCCATTCGGGCTCTCGAGCTATGGCAAACACTATGGTAGAGGAGCCGATGTGTCAAAATGCCTTAACCATGGCGTACGGGCATGCTTGACTCGTGCCCGGAGCCATAGGACGCGTTGGAACCGACCTTGCGGCTGCATGGTTGTGTGTGCAAATATGGCGCTTTGGAGCCGTGGAACCGTGGTTAAGGGCCCTTCGGGCTCTTGGGTGATGGAAAACTCTATGGTGGAGAGGAGAGAGGCATCAAAATGGCTTAACCATGGCGTACGGGCATGCTTGACCCGGTGCCGGGAGCCATAGGATGCACAGATCCGACCGTGCGGCACACATCGTGTGTGCAAATATGGAAGTTCGGAGTCATGGAGCCGTGGTTAAGGGCCGTTCGGGCTCTCGGTGATGACAAACATTGTGGTGGTGAGCCCGAGGCATCAAAACACCTTAACTATGGCATACGGTCATGCTTGACCTTGTGCCGAGAGCTGTAGGACACGCAGGAACCGGCTGTGCGGTAGCATAGTCGTGTGTGCATATATGGCAGTTCTAGAGCTGTGGAGCCATGGTTATGGGCCATTCAGGTCCTCGAGCCGCAATAAATGCTGTGGTGGAGAGGCCAGAGGTGTCAAAACGCCTTAACCATGGCGCATGGGCGTGCTTGACTTGGTGCGAGGAGCCGTAGGACGCGTAGGAACCGGCCGTGCGGTAGCAAAGTCGTGTGTGCAAATATGGCAGTTCTGGAGCCGTGGAGCCGAGGTTAAGGGCCATTCAGGCTCTCGAGCTATGGCAAACACTATGGTAGAGAAGCCAGATGTGTCAAAATGCCTTAACCATGGCGTACGGGCATGCTTGACTCTGTGCCAGGAGCCATAGGATGCGTTGGAACCGACCATGCGGCAGCATGGTTGTGTGTGCAAATATGGCGTTTTGGAGCCGTGGAACCGTGGTTAAGGGCCCTTCGGGCTCTTGGGTGATGGAAAACTCTATGGTGGAGAGGAGAGAGCATCAAAATGGCTTAACCATGGCGTACGGGCATGCTTGACCCGGTGCCGGAGCCATAGGATGCACGGATCCGGCCGTGCGCAGCAGCACGGTGTGTGCAAATATGGAAGTTCTGGAGTCATGGAGCTGTGGTTAAGGGCCGTTCGGGCTCTCGAGTGATGACAAACATTGTGGTGGTGAGCCTAGAGGCATCAAAACACCTTAACTATGGCATACGGTCGTGCTTGACCTTGTGCCGAGAGTTGTAGGACACGCAGGAACCGGCTGTGCGGTAGCATAGTCGTGTGTGCAAATATGGCAGTTCTAGAGCTATGGATCCATGGTTAAGGGCCATTCAGGTCCTCGAGCCGCAATAAATGCTGTGGTGGAGAGGCCAGAGGTGTCAAAACGCCTTAACCATGGCGCATGGGCGTGCTTGACTTGGTGCGAGGAGCCGTAGGACACGTAGGAACCGGCCGTGCGGTAGCAAAGTCGTGTGTGCAAATATGGCAGTTTTGGAGCCGTGGAGCCGAGGTTAAGGGCCATTCAGGCTCTCGAGCTATGGCAAACACTATGGTAGAGAAGCCAGATGTGTCAAAATGCCTTAACCATGGCGTACGGGCATGCTTGACTCTCGTGCCAGGAGCCATAGGACGCGTTGGAACCGACCATGCGGCGGCATGGTTGTGTGTGCAAATATGGCGGTTTGGAGCCGTGGAACCGTGGTTAAGGGCCCTTCGGGCTCTTGGGTGATGGAAAACTCTATGGTGGAGAGGAGAGAGGCATCAAAATGGCTTAACCATGGCGTACGGGCATGCTTGACCCGGTGCTTAGGAGCCATAGGATGCAGGATCCGTCCGTGCGGGCAAAGACAACGGTCGTGTGTGCAAATATGGAAGTTCTGGAGTCATGGAGCCGTGGTTAAGGGCTGTTCGGGCTCCGGGTGATGACAAACATTGTGGTGGTGAGCCCGAGGCATCAAAACACCTTAACTATGGCATACGGTCGTGCTTGACCTAGTGCCGAGAGCCGTAGGACACGCAGGAACCGGCTGTGCGGTAGCATAGTCGTGTGTGCAAATTTGGCGCTTCTAGAGCCGTGGAGCCATGGTTAAGGGCCATTCGGGTCCTCGAGCCGCAATAAATGCTGTGGTGGAGAGGCCAGAGGTGTCAAAATGCCTTAACCATGGCGCATGGGCATGCTTGACTTGGTGCGAGGAGCCGTAGGACGCGCAGGAACCGGCCGTGCGGCAGCAAAGTCGTGTGTGCAAATATGGCAGTTCTGGAGCCGTGGAGCCGAGGTTAAGGGCCATTCAGGCTCTCGAGCTATGGCAAACACTATGGTAGAGAAGCCAGATGTGTCAAAATGCCTTAACCATGGCGTACGGGCATGCTTGACTCTGTGCCAGGAGCCATAGGACGCGTTGGAACCGACCATGCGGCAGCATGGTTGTGTGTGCAAATATGGCAGTTTTGGAGCCGTGGAACCGTGGTTAAGGGCCCTTCGGGCTCTTGGGTGATGGAAAACTCTATGGTGGAGAGGAGAGAGGCATCAAAATGGCTTAACCATGGCGTACGGGCTTGCTTGACCCGGTGCCGGGAGCCATAGGATGCACAGGATCCGGCCGTGCGGCAGCACAGTCGTGTGTGCAAATATGGAAGTTCTGGAGTCATGGAGCTGTGGTTAAGGGCTGTTCGGGCTCTCAAGTGATGACAAACATTGTGGTGGTAAGCCCAGAGGCATCAAAACACCTTAACTATGGCATACGGTCGTGCTTGACCTTGTGCCGAGAGTTGTAGGACACGCAGGAACCGGCTGTGCGGTAGAATAGTCGTGTGTACAAATATGGCAGTTCTAGAGCTGTGGATCCATGGTTAAGGGCCATTCAGGTCCTCGAGCCACAATAAATGCTGTGGTGGAGAGGCCAGAGGTGTCAAAACGCCTTAACCATGGCGCATGGGCGTGCTTGACTTGGTGCGAGGAGCCGTAGGACGTGCAGAACCGGCCGTGCGCGGCAAAGTCATGTGTGCAAATATGGCGCTTACGGAGTCGTGGAGCCAAGGTTAAGGGCCATTCGGGCTCTCGAGATATGGCAAACACTATGGTAGAGAAGCCGGATGTGTCAAAATGCCTTAACCATGGCGTACGGGCATGCTTGACTCGTGCCGGAGCCATAGGACGCGTTGGAACCGACCATGCGGCAAAGACGGTTGTGTGTGCAAATATGGCAGTTTTGGAGCAGTGGAACCGTGGTTAAGGGCCCTTCGGGCTCTTGGGTGATGGAAAACTCTATGGTGGAGAGGGAGAGGCATCAAAATGGCTTAACCATGGCGTATGGGCTTGCTTGACCCGGTGCCGGGAGCCATAGGATGCACAGGATCCGGCCACGCGGCAGCACAGTCATGTGTGCAAATATGGAAGTTCTGGAGTCATGGAGCTGTGGTTAAGGGCCGTTCGGGCTCTCGAGTGATGACAAACATTGTGGTGGTGAGCCCAGAGGCATCAAAACACCTTAACTATGGCATACGGTCGTGCTTGACCTAGTGTCGAGAGTCAGAGGACACGCAGGAACCGGGCCGTGCGGTAGCATAGTCGTGTGTGCAAATATGGCGGTTCTAGAGTTGTGGAGCCATGGTTAAGGGCCATTCGGGTCCTCGAGCCATAATAAATGCTGTGGTGGAGAGGCCGGAGGTGTCAAAACGCCTTAACCATGGTGCATGTGCGTGCTTGACTTGGTGCGAGGAGCCGTAGGACGCGCAGGAACCGGCCGCGCGGCAAAGTCGTGTGTGCAAATATGGCGTTCGGAGCCGTGGAGCCAAGGTTAAGGGCCATTCGTGCTCTCGAGCTATGGCAAATACTATGGTAGAGAAGCCGATGTGTCAAAATGCCTTAACCATGGCGTACGGGCATGCTTGACTTCGTGCCGGGAGCCATAGGACGCATTGGAACCGACCATGCGGCAGCATGGTTGTGTGTGCAAATATGGCGCTTTGGAGCCGTGGAACCGTGGTTAAGGGCCCTTCGGGCTCTTGGGTGATGGAAAACTCTATGGTGGAGAGGAGAGAGGCATCAAAATGGCTTAACCATGGCGTACGGGCATGCTTGACTCGGTGCCGGGAGCCATAGGATGCACAAGATCCGGCCGTGCGGCAGCACAGTCGTGTGTCCAAATATGGAAGTTCTGGAGTCATGGAGCTGTGGTTAAGGGCCGTTTGGGCTCTCAGGTGATGACAAACAATGTGGTGGTGAGCCCAGAGGCATCAAAACACCTTAACTATGGCATACGGTCGTGCTTGACCTAGTGCTGAGAGCTGTAGGACACGCAGGAACCGGCTGTGCGGTAGCATAGTCGTGTGTGCAAATATGGCAGTTCTAGAGCTGTGGAGCCATGGTTAAGGGCCATTCGGGTCCTCGAGCTGCAATAAATGCTATGGTAGAGAGGCCAGATGTGTCAAAACGCCTTAACCATGGCGCATGGGCGTGCTTGACTTGGTGCGAGGAGCCGTAGGACGCGCAGGAATCGGCCGTGCGGCAGCAAAGTCGTGTGTGCAAATATAGCAGTTCTGGAGCTGTGGAGCCGAGGTTAAGGGGCATTCAGGCTCTCGATATGGCAAACACTATGGTAGAGAAGCCAAATGTGTCAAAATGCCTTAACCATGGCGTACGGGCATGCTTGACTCTATGCCAGGAGCCATAGGATTCGTGTTGGAACCGACCATGCGGCAGCATGGTTGTGTGTGCAAATATGGCAGTTTTGGAGCCGTGGAACCGTGGTTAAGGGCCCTTCGGGCTCTTGGGTGATGGAAAACTCTATGGTGGAGAGGAGAGAGGCATCAAAATGGCTTAACCATGGCGTACGGGCATGCTTGACCCGGTGCCGGGAGCCATAGGATGCACAGTATCCGGCCGTGTGGCAGCACAGTCGTGTGTGCAAATATGGAAGTTCTGGGGTCATGGAGCTGTGGTTAAGGGCCGTTCGGGCTCTCGGGTGATGACAAACATTGTGGTGGTGAGCCCAGAGGCATCAAAACACCTTAACTATGTCATACGGTCGTGCTTGACTCAGTGCCGAGAGCCGTAGGACACGCGAGAACCGGGCCGCGGTAGCATAGTCGTGTGTGCAAATATGGCGGTTCTAGAGCTATGGAGCCATGGTTAAGGGCCATTCGGGTCCTCGAGCCGCAATAAATGCTGTGGTGGAGAGGCCGAGGGTGTCAAAATGCCTTAACCATGGCGCATGGGCGTGCTTGACTTGGTGCGAGGAGCCGTAGGACGCGCAGAACCGGCCGTGCGGCAAAGCAAGTCGTGTGTGCAAATATGGCGGTTCGGAGCCGTGGAGCCGAGGTTTAGGGCCATTCGGGCTCTCGAGCTATGGCAAACACTATGGTAGAGAAGCCGATGTGTCAAAATGCCTTAACCATGGCGTACGGGCATGCTTGACTCTGTGCCGGGAGACATAGGACGCGTTGGAACCGACCATGCGGCGCATGGTTGTGTGTGCAAATATGGCAATTTTGGAGCCGTGGAACCATGGTTAAGGGCCCTTCGGGCTCTTGGGTGATGGAAAACTCTATGGTGGAGAGGAGAGAGGCATCAAAATGGCTTAACCATGGCGTACGGGCATGCTTGACCCGGTGCCGGGAGCCATAGGATGCACGGGATCCGGCCGTGCGTGCGGCGGCACGGTCGTGTGTGCAAATATGGAAGTTCTGGGGTCATGGAGCTGTGGTTAAGGGCCGTTCGGGCTCTCGAGTGATGACAAACATTGTGGTGGTGAGCCCGAGGCATCAAAACACCTTAACTATGTCATACGGTCGTGCTTGACCTAGTGCCGAGAGCCGTAGGACACGCAGGAACCGGGCGTGCGGTAGCATAGTTGTGTGTGCAAATATGGCAGTTCTAGAGTCAGGAGCCATGGTTAAGGGCCATTCTTGTCCTCGAGCCGCAATAAATGCTGTGGTGGAGAGGCCGAGGTGTCAAAATGCCTTAACCATGGCGCATGGGCGTGCTTGACTTGGTGCGAGGAGCCGTAGGACGCGCAGAACCGGCCGTGCGGTAGCAAAGTCGTGTGTGCAAATATGGCGGTTCGGAGCCGTGGAGCCGAGGTTAAGGGCCATTCGGGCTCTCGAGCTATGGCAAACACTATGGTAGAGAAGCCAGATGTGTCAAAATGCCTTAACCATGGCGTACGGGCATGCTTGACTCGTGCCGGAGCCATAGGACGCGTTGGAACCGACCATGCGGCAGCATGGTTGTGTGTGCAAATATGGCAGTTTTGGAGCCGTGGAACCATGGTTAAGGGCCCTTCAGGCTCTTGGGTGATGGAAAACTCTATGGTGGAGAGGAGAGAGGCATCAAAATGGCTTAACCATGGCGTACGGGCATGCTTGACCCGGTGCCGGGAGCCATAGGATGCACAGGATCCGGCCGTGCGGCAAAGACAAGTCGTGTGTGCAAATATGGAAGTTCGGAGTCATGGAGCTGTGGTTAAGGGCCATTCGGGCTCTCGGGTGATGACAAAAATTGGGGTGGTGAGCCCGAGGCATCAAAACACCTTAACTATGGCATACGGTCGTGCTTGACCTAGTGCCGAGAGCCGTAGGACACGCAGAACCGGCCGTGCGGTAGCATAGTCGTGTGTGCAAATATGGCGTTCTAGAGCTGTGGAGCCATGGTTAAGGGCCATTCGGGTCCTCGAGCTACAATAAATGCTGTGGTGGAGAGGCCAGAGGTGTCAAAATGCCTTAACCATGGCGCATGGGCGTGCTTGACTTGGTGCGAGGAGCCGTAGGACGCGCAGGAACCGGCCGTGCGGCAGCAAAGTCGTGTGTGCAAATATGGCGGTTACGGGAGCCGTGGAGCCGAGGTTAAGGGCCATTCGGGCTCTCAAGCTATGGCAAACACTATGGTAGAGAAGCCGATGTGTCAAAATGCCTTAACCATGGCGTACGGGCATGCTTAACTCGTGCCGGGAGCCATAGGACGCGTTGGAACCGACCATGCGGCAAAGCATGGTTGTGTGTGCAAATATGGCAGTTTTGGAGCCGTGGAACCGTGGTTAAGGGCCCTTCGGTCTCTTGGGTGATGGAAAACTCTATGGTGGAGAGGAGAGAGGCATCAAAATGGCTTAACCATGGCGTACGGGCATGCTTGACCCGGTGCTGGGAGCCATAGGATGCACAGATCCGGTCGTGTGGCAGCACGGTCATGTGTGCAAATATGGAAGTTACTGGGGTCATGGAGCCGTGGTTAAGGGTCGTTCGGGCTCTCGGGTGATGACAAACATTGTGGTGGTGAGCCCGGAGGCATCAAAACACCTTAACTATGGCATACGGTCGTGCTTGACCTAGTGCCAAGAGCCGTAAGACACGCAGGAACCGGCGTGCGGGTAGCGTAGTCGTGTGTGCAAATATGGCGCTTCTAGAGCTATGGAGCCATGGTTAAGGGCCATTCGAGTCCTCGAGCCACAATAAATGCTGTGGTGGAGAGGCCGAGGTGTCAAAACGCCTTAACCATGGCGCATGGGCGTGCTTGACTTGGTGCGAGGAGCCATAGGACGCGCAGGAACCGGCCGTGCGGCAAAGAAAGTCGTGTGTGCAAATATGGCGCTTCGGAGCCGTGGAGCCGAGGTTAAGAGCCATTCGGCTCTTGAGCTATGGCAAACACTATGGTAGAGAAGCCAGATGTGTCAAAATGCCTTAACCATAGCGTACGGGCATGCTTGACTTCCGTGCCGAGCCATAGGACGCGTTGGAACCGACCATGCGGCAAAGATGGTTGTGTGTGCAAATATGGCAGTTTTGGAGCCGTGGAACCGTGGTTAAGGGCCCTTCGGGCTCTTGGGTGATGGAAAACTCTATGGTGGAGAGGAGAGAGGCATCAAAATGGCTTAACCATGGCGTACGGGCATGCTTGACCCGGTGCCGGGAGCCATAGGATGCACGGGATCCGGCCGTGCGGCGCACAACATGTGTGCAAATATGGAAGTTCTGAGTCATGAAGCCAGTGGTTAAGGGCCGTTCGAGCTCTCGGGTGATGATAAACATTGTGGTGGTGAGCCCAGAGGCATCAAAACACCTTAACTATGGCATACGGTCGTGCTTGACCTAGTGCTGAGAGCTCTAGGACACGCAGGAACCGGCTGTGCGGTAGCAAAGTCGTGTGTGCAAATATGGCAGTTCTAGAGCTGTGGAGCCATGGTTAAGGGCCATTCGGGTCCTCGAGCCACAATAAATGCTGTGGTGGAGAGGCCAGAGGTGTCAAAACGCCTTAACCATGGTGCATGGGCGTGCTTGACTTGGTGCGAGGAGCCGTAGGACGCGCAGGAACCGGCCGTGCGGCAGCAAAGTCGTGTGTGCAAATATGGCAGTTCTGGAGCCGTGGAGCCGAGGTTAAGAGCCATTCAGGCTCTTGAGCTATGGCAAACACTATGGTAGAGAAGCCAGATGTGTCAAAATGCCTTAACCATAGCGTACGGGCATGCTTGACTCTGTGCCAGGAGCCATAGGACGCGTTGGAACCGACCATGCGGCAGCATGGTTGTGTGTGCAAATATGGCAGTTTTGGAGCCGTGGAACCGTGGTTAAGGGCCCTTCGTGCTCTTGGGTGATGGAAAACTCTATGGTGGGGAGGAGAGAGGCATCAAAATGGCTTAACCATGGCGTATGGGCATGCTTGACCCGGTGCCGGAGCCATAGGATGCACGGGATCCGGCCGTGCGGGGCAAAGACGGTGTGTGTGCAAATATGGAAGTTCGGAGTCATGAAGCTGTGGTTAAGGGCCGTTCGGGCTCTCGGGTGATGATAAACATTGTGGTGGTGAGCCCAGAGGCATCAAAACACCTTAACTATGTCATACGGTCGTGCTTGACCTAGTGCTGAGAGCCGTAGGACACGCAGAACCGGGCGTGCGGTAGCAAAGTCGTGTGTGCAAATATGGCGTTCTAGAGCTGTGGAGCCATGGTTAAGGGCCATTCGGGTCCTCGAGCCACAATAAATGCTGTGGTGGAGAGGCCGAGGTGTCAAAATGCCTTAACCATGGCGCAATGCGTGCTTGACTTGGTGCGAGGAGCCGTAGGACGCGCAGGAACCGGCCGTGCGGCAGCAAAGTCGTGTGTGCAAATATGGCAGTTCTGGAGCCGTGGAGCCAAGGTTAAGGGCCATTCGGGCTCTCGAGCTATGGCAAACACTATGGTAGAGAAGCTAGATGTGTCAAAATGCCTTAACCATGGCGTACGAGCATGCTTGACTCGTGCCGGGAGCCATAGGACGCGTTGGAACCGACCATGCGGCAAAGCATGGTTGTGTGTGCAAATATGGCGTTTTGGAGCCGTGGAACCGTGGTTAAGGGCCCTTCGGGCTCTTGGGTGATGGAAAACTCTATGGTGGAGAGGAGATAGGCATCAAAATGGCTTAACCATGGCGTACGGGCATGCTTGACCCGGTGCCGGGAGCCATAGGATGCACAGGATCCGGCCGTGCGGCAGCACAGTCGTGTGTGCAAATATGGAAGTTCTGGAGTCATGGAGCTGTGGTTAAGGGCCGTTCGGGCTCTCGGGTGATGACAAACATTGTGGTGGTGAGCCCAGAGGCATCAAAACACCTTAACTATGGCATACGGTCGTGCTTGACCTAGTGCCGAGAGCTGTAGGACACGCAGGAACCGGCTGTGCGGTAGCATAGTCGTGTGTGCAAATATGGCAGTTCTAGAGCTGTGGAGCCATGGTTAAGGGCCATTCGGGTCCTCGAGCCACAATAAATGCTGTGGTGGAGAGGCCAGAGGTGTCAAAACGCCTTAACCATGGCGCATGGGCGTGCTTGACTTGGTGCGAGGAGCCGTAGGACGCGCAGGAACCGGCCGTGCGGCGGCAAAGAAAGTCGTGTGTGCAAATATGGTAGTTCTGGGAGCCGTGGAGCCGAGGTTAAGGGCCATTCGGCTCTCGAGCTTTGGCAAACACTATGGTAGAGAAGCCGGATGTGTCAAAATGCCTTAACCATGGCGTATGGGCATGCTTGACTCTCGTGCCGGGAGCCATAGGACGCGTTGGAACCGACCATGCGGCAAAGCATGGTTGTGTGTGCAAATATGGCGGTTTTGGAGCCGTGGAACCGTGGTTAAGGGCCCTTCGGGCTCTTGGGTGATGGAAAACTCTATGGTGGAGAGGGAAAGGCATCAAAATGGCTTAACCATGGCGTACGAGCATGCTTGTCCCGGTGCTGGGAGCCATAGGATGCACAGGATCCGGCCGTGCGGCAGCACAGTCGTGTGTGCAAATATGGAAGTTCTAGAGTCATGGAGCTGTGGTTAAGGGCCGTTCGGGCTCTCGGGTGATGGCAAACATTGTGGTGGTGAGCCCAGAGGCATCAAAACACCTTAACTATGGCATACGGTCATGCTTGACCTAGTGCCGAGAGCTGTAGGACACGCAGGAACCAGCTGTGCGGTAGCATAGTCGTGTGTGCAAATATGGCAGTTCTAGAGCTGTGGAGCCGTGGTTAAGGGCCATTCAGGTCCTCGAGCCACAATAAATGCTGTGGTCGAGAGGCCAGAGGTGTCAAAATGCCTTAACCATGGCGCATGGGCGTGCTTGACTTGGTGCGAGGAGCCGTAGGACGCGCAGAACCGGGCCGTGCGGGGCAAAGAAAGTCGTGTGTGCAAATATGGCGGTTCGGAGCCGTGGAGCCGAGGTTAAGAGCCATTCGGGCTCTTGAGCTATGGCAAACACTATGGTAGAGAAGCCGATGTGTCAAAATGCCTTAACCATGGCGTACGGGCATGCTTGACTCGTGCCGGAGCCATAGGACGCGTTGGAACCGACCATGCGGCAGCATGGTTGTGTGTGCAAATATGGCGCTTTTGGAGCCGTGGAACCGTGGTTAAGGGCCCTTCGGGCTCTTGGGTGATGGAAAACTCTATGGTGGAGAGGAGAGAGGCATCAAAATGGCTTAACCATGGCGTACGGGCATGCTTGACCCGGTGCGGGAGCCATAGGATGCACGGGATCCGGCCATGCGGCGGGACAGATCGTGTGTGCAAATATGGAAGTTCTGAGTCATGGAGCTGTGGTTAAGGGCCGTTCGGGCTCTCGGGTGATGACAAACATTGTGGTGGTGAGCCCGGAGGCATCAAAACACCTTAACTATGGCATACGGTCGTGCTTGACCTAGTGCCGAGAGCTGTAGGACACGCAGGAACCGGGCCGTGCGGTAGCATAGTTGTGTGTGCAAATATGGCATTTCTAGAGCCGTGGAGCCATGGTTAAGGGCCATTCGGGTCCTCGAGCTGCAATAAATGCTGTGGTGGAGAGGCCGAGGTGTCAAAACGCCTTAACCATGGCGCATGGGCGTGCTTGACTTGGTGCGAGGAGCCGTAGGACGCGCAGGAACCGGATGCAGGCGGCAAAGAAAGTCGTGTGTGCAAATATGGCGCTTCGGAGCCGTGGAGCCAAGGTTAAGGGCCATTCGGGCTCTCGAGCTATGGCAAACACTATGGTAGAGAACCCGGATGTGTCAAAATGCCTTAACCATGGCGTACGGGCATGCTTGACTCGTGCCCGAGCCATAGGACATGTTGGAACCGACCATGCGGCAGCATGGTTGTGTGTGCAAATATGGCGCTTTTGGAGCCGTGGAACCATGGTTAAGGGCCCTTCGGGCTCTTGGGTGATGGAAAACCCTATGGTGGAGAGGAGAGAGGCATCAAAATGGCTTAACCATGGCGTACGGGCATGCTTGACCCGGTGCCGGGAGCCATAGGATGCACAGGATCCGGCCGTGCGGCGGCACGGTGTGTGCAAATATGGAAGTTAAAGGAGTCATGGAGCTGTGGTTAAGGGCCGTTCGGGCTCTCGGGTGATGACAAACATTGTGGTGGTGAGCCCAGAGGCATCAAAACACCTTAACTATGGCATACGGTTGTGCTTGACCTAGTGCCGAGAGCTGTAGGACACGCAGGAACCGGCCGTGCGGTAGCATAGTCGTGTGTGCAAATATGGCAGTTCTGGAGCCGTGGAGCCATGGTTAAGGGCCATTCGGGTCCTCGAGCCGTAATAAATGCTGTGGTGGAGAGGCCAGAGGTGTCAAAACGCATTAACCATGGCGCATGGGCGTGCTTGACTTGGTGCGAGGAGCCGTAGGACGCGCAGGAACCGGCCGTGCGGCAAAGAAAAGTCGTGTGTGCAAATATGGCGGTTACGGAGCCGTGGAGCCGAGGTTAAGGGCCATTCGGGCTCTCGAGCTATGGCAAACACTATGGTAGAGAAGCCGATGTGTGAAAATGCCTTAACCATGGCGTACGGGCATGCTTGACTCGTGCCGGGAGCCATAGGACGCGTTGGAACCGACCATGCGGTAGCATGGTTGTGTGTGCAAATATGGCAGTTTTGGAGCCGTGGAACCGTGGTTAAGGGCCCTTCGGGCTCTTGGGTGATGGAAAACTCTATGGTGGAGAGGAGAGAGGCATCAAAATGGCTTAACCATGGCATACGGGCATGCTTGGCCTGCCGGGAGCCATAGGATGCACAGATCCGGCCGTGTGGCAGCACGGTCGTGTGTGCAAATATGGAAGTTCTCGAGTCATGGAGCTGTGGTTAAGGGCCGTTCGGGCTCTCGGGTGATGACAAACATTGTGGTGGTGAGCCCAGAGGCATCAAAACACCTTAACTATGGCATACGGTCATGCTTGACCTTGTGCCGAGAGCTGTAGGACACGCAGGAACCGGCTGTGCGGTAGCATAGTCGTGTGTGCAAATGTGGCAGTTCTAGAGCTGTGAAGCCATGGTTAAGGGCCATTCGGGTCCTTGAGCCATAATAAATGCTGTGGTGGAGAGGCCAGAGGTGTCAAAACGCCTTAACCATGGCGCATGGGCGTGCTTGACTTGGTGCGAGGAGCCATAGGACGCGCAGGAACCGGCCGTGCGGCAGCAAAGTCGTGTGTGCAAATATGCTGTTCTGGAGCCATGGAGCCGAGATTAAGGGCCATTCAGGCTCTCGAGCTATGGCAAACACTATGGTAGAGAAGCCAGATGTGTCAAAATGCCTTAACCATGGCGTACGGGCATGCTTCACTCGTGCCGGGAGCCATAGGACGCGTTGGAACCGACCATGCGGCAAAGATGGTTGTGTGTGCAAATATGGCGTTTTGGAGCCGTGGAACCATGGTTAAAGGCCCTTCGGGCTCTTGGGTGATGGAAAACTCTATGGTGGAGAGGAGAGAGGCATCAAAATGGCTTAACCATGGCGTACGGGCATGCTTGGCCCGGTGCCGGGAGCCATAGGATGCACAGGATCCGGCCGTGCGGCAAAGACGATCGTGTGTGCAAATATGGAAGTTTTGGAGTCATGGAGCTGTGGTTAAGGGCCGTTCGGGCTCTCGGGTGATGACAAACATTGTGGTGGTGAGCCCAGAGGCATCAAAACACCTTAACTATGGCATACGGTCGTGCTTGACCTAGTGCCGAGAGCCGTAGGACACGCAGGAACCGGCCGTGCGGCAGCAAAGTCGTGTGTGCAAATATGGCAGTTCTAGAGCCGTGGAGCCATGGTTAAGGGCCATTCGGGTCCTCGAGCCGCAATAAATGCTGTGGTGGAGAGTCCAGAGGTGTCAAAACGCCTTAACCATGGCGCATGGGCGTGCTTGACTTGGTGCGAGGAGCCGTAGGACGCGCAGAAACCAGCCCGTGCGGCGGCAAAGTCGTGTGTGCAAATATGGCGTTCCGGAGCCATGGAGCCGAGGTTAAGGGCCATTCGTGCTCTCGAGCTATGGCAAACACTATGGTAGAGAAGCTAGATGTGTCAAAATGCCTTAACCATGGCGTACGGGCATGCTTGACTCGTGCCAGGGAGCCATAGGACGCGTTGGAACCGACCATGCGGCAAAGATGGTTGTGTGTGCAAATATGGCAGTTTTGGAGCCGTGGAACCGTGGTTAAGGGCCCTTCGGGCTCTTGGGTGATGGAAAACTCTATGGTGGAGAGGAGAGAGGCATCAAAATGGCTTACCATGGCGTATGGGCATGCTTGACCCGGTGCCGGAGCCATAGGATGCACAGGATCCGGCCGTGCGGCGGCACGCCGTGTGTGCAAATATGGAAGTTCGGAGTCATGGAGCTGTGGTTAAGGGCCGTTCGGGCTCTCGGGTGATGACAAACATTGTGGTGGTGAGCCCGAGGCATCAAAACACCTTAACTATGGCATACGATCATGCTTGACCTAGTGCCGAGAGCTGTAGGACACGCAGGAACCGGCTGTGCGGTAGCATGGTCGTGTGTGCAAATATGGCAGTTCTAGAGCTGTGGAGCCATGGTTAAGGGCCATTCAGGTCCTCGAGCCACAATAAATGCTGTGGTGGAGAGGCCAGAGGTGTCAAAATGCCTTAACCATGGCGCATGGGCGTGCTTGACTTGGTGCGAGGAGCCGTAGGACGCGCAGGAACCGGCCGTGCGGCAGCAAAGTCGTGTGTGCAAATATGGCAGTTTTGGAGCCGTGGAGCCGAGGTTAAGGGCCATTCAGGCTCTCGAGCTATGGCAAACACTATGGTAGAGAAGCCAGATGTGTCAAAATGCCTTAACCATGGCGTACGGGCATGCTTGACTCTGTGCCAGGAGCCATAGGACGCGTTGGAACCGACCATGCGGCAGCATGGTTGTGTGTGCAAATATGGCGCTTTTGAGCCGTGGAACCGTGGTTAAGGGCCCTTCGGGCTCTTGGGTGATGGAAAACTCTATGGTGGAGAGGAGAGAGGCATCAAAATGGCTTAACCATGGCGTACGGGCATGCTTGACCCGGTGCCGGGAGCCATAGGATGCACAGATCCGGCCGTGCGGCAAAGACACGGTTGTGTGTGCAAATATGGAAGTTCTGGAGTCATGGAGCTGTGGTTAAGGGCCATTCAGGCTCTCGGGTGATGACAAACATTGTGGTGGTGAGCCCAGAGGCATCAAAACACCTTAACTATGGCATACGGTCGTGCTTGACCTTGTGCCGAGAGCTGTAGGACACGCAGGAACCGGCTGTGCGGTAGCATCGTCGTGTGTGCAAATATGGCAGTTCTAGAGCTGTGGAGCCATGGTTAAAGGCCATTCGGGTCCTCGAGCCGCAATAAATGCTGTGGTGGAGAGGCCAGAGGTGTCAAAACACCGTAACCATGGCGCATGGACGTGCTTGACTTGGTGCGAGGAGCCGTAGGACGCGCAGGAACCGGCCGTGCGGCAGCAAAGTCGTGTGTGCAAATATGGTAGTTCTGGAGCCGTGGAGCCGAGGTTAAGGGCCATTCAGGCTCTCGAGCTATGGCAAACACTATGGTAGAGAAGCCAGATGTGTCAAAATGCCTTAACCATAGCGTACGGGCATGCTTGACTCGGTGCCAGGAGCCATAGGACGCGTTGGAACCGACCATGCGGCAGCATGGTTGTGTGTGCAAATATGGCAGTTTTGGAGCCGTGGAACCGTGGTTAAGGGCCCTTCAGGCTCTTGGGTGATGGAAAACTCTATGGTAGAGAGGAGAGAGGCATCAAAATGGCTTAACCATGGCGTACGGGCATGCTTGACCCGGTGCCAGGAGCCATAGGATGCACAGGATCCGGCCGTGCGGCAGCACAGTTGTGTGTGCAAATATGGAAGTTCTGGAGTCATGGAGCTGTGGTTAAGGGCCGTTCGGGCACTCGGGTGATGACAAACACTGTGGTGGTGAGCCCAGATGCATCAAAACACCTTAACTATGGCATACGGTCGTGCTTGACCTAGTGCCGAGAGTTGTAGGACACGCAGGAACCGGCTGTGCGGTAGCATAGTCGTGTGTGCAAATATGGCAGTTCTAGAGCTGTGGAGCCATGGTTAAGGGCCATTCGAGTCCTCGAGCCACAATAAATGCTGTGGTGAAGAGGCCAGAGGTGTCAAAACGCCTTAACCATTGTGCATGGGCGTGCTTGACTTGGTGCCGTAGGACGCGCAGGAACCGGCCGTGCGGCAGCAAAGTCATGTGTGCAAATATGGCAGTTCTGGAGCCGTGGAGCCGAGGTTAAGGGCCATTCAGGCTCTCGAGCTATGGCAAACATGTTAACACCAGAATTTGGTCAGGAATATGACAGGTGGACCCGCAGGGAGCAGAGAGAGCGATTCGGCAAATGCGTGTGCGGTCGGCTAATTTCTGCGTGTTCGGCAAACGGTCAAAGCGGTCGACAATTGCTTCGTTTGAAGACGGAAAAAGGAAAGAGAAGCTGATCGAAGAAAAGGAAAGAGTCGTAATGATCAAGGACTCCGATTATGGATAGAGTTAGCGTGTTTTGTCTTTCCAATTTTGTTTAGGCAGTTCGTAAGTGCTTAGAACTCGTGTTTTGTCCAGGGTATAAATATAAACCCTCGACCATTGTAATAGAGGTTCACAACCAAATCAATACAACCGGCTACGCGCCACCCTTCGAGTCCTTTAGTCGTGTCGTCGAGTTTTTCGAGAGGGCCAATCGATCCGTCGACCTCCGTAAGTCCCTAAACCTTGTTATCATGTCTAGTATCGTGCGGCGGATTTAGATGTGATGCAAGTAGTCTCATCCGTTTTGCTTAGTATCGTGCGGCGGATTTAAGCTTAATGATGGGAAGTTTTTGCTTGTGCCTTGTATCGTGCGGCGGATTAAGACATGAGTAAAGATAGTTATCGGCTCTTTTAGATTTGGCAAGATCTAATAGATTCATTAAGTTATCACGTGTTGCATGCTTTATTTAATGTTTAATTATTTGCAACACTCTTTTGCCCAATCTAGATTGATACTCTTTCGGCTTGTTGATCGTTCCTTTCATGCTTATTCAATATCGAGTAGATCAAGCTCATATAGCCGAATTAGATCGATCTAGATTGTTACATGTTGCGGGTTCATTCACGTTATATGTAGATAAGCCTTGACAGACCGGGTACCGTGCGGCGATGCGAGTCTTTGGGTTACTCTAGAGCTAGTCATCCTAAGTGGACTAGAGATCGGTTTAATCTGATAGGCTCCTTTTACATGTTGCTTGTTTGTTCCTTCTTCATGGACCCCGATTCGGCAATCTTGCCGATACGGTTATGCTTATACATGTAGCGAGTATCTATAGATCTGTTAGATAATTATATGCTTTTAGCTCTTTATTGCTAGATTGTATCATGCGGTGGATTGATCTAGTAGCAAGGAGTGGTGTAAATTCATAGTGAGTGGTATCATGCGGTGGATTAGCTTGCTTGGGTTTATGCTCGACGGGTTTATGAAGGCTAGACGTGCGCGCAGACTAGTTGGAGTAGCCTATGCATGTGTTGTTTAGTAGATTTATAATTATAAGTTACTTATTCTTAATTTTTAGTGCTTGATGATGCTTTAAACATGAGATGTAGTTTGATATGCTTTAATGATCTAATCTTGTTCAAACATGTCTTCATTTACTGTATTCGGCTAGTTTGTTCTGTTTACATCGTTTATGTTACTTTAGCCGAATGAACGCATCCTGTTGGCGAGATAGCTTCCATAGCTATGTGTCGTCGTAAGTGGCTTCGGGGCCGTAAAGATGGAACTGTTCCCTGGTCTCACCAAAGACGTTCCAGTTATGATCTTACCGTTTTATCCCTTGTCGATTTCCAGTCAAATCGATCGGCACGCCACCGGATTCGACGCCGGGCACCCGATTGAAGCTAGGCTTTCCGGCTTGCCGTGTGTGAGACGCAGTGGTGGTCACATTTTGCGTCAACACACTTTTTGGCACGCCTGGTGGGACCACTTCTCAATATAAGATGGGATCGGAAATTGACAACGATCACGTTCCGAACGTGACCATGGACGAGCCGCCGCGAGCAACGCCGCATGGTGGAGCAAGCAATGGAACAATTTCAGCGAAATGTCTAATGTCCTTTTCCAAGAACAAGAGTGGCGAGTGATGATCAAGCAAGCACGCCACGAGTTCTTCTCGCTGGTCGCCCGATGTTACGACGAGGAGGAGATGCAGAGGGTAGTTGGAGCCATCTACAAAGCTGTAGGAGACACTATGTTGAATCACAACACAAACTTTTTCCGGGCACCTTCCGCAAAATCATGGCTGAAACTTTTGGTCCGGCGGTTGACAAACGATTTGAAGCAAGATTTGGAGAGCTTGCTTGGCCGCAGTGTACTTCAACACTCGGCAATCTTCGGGAAGTTAACTGGAGGAGAGGAGATAATCGGTACAAGCAAAGATGGAGCTATTCATGATGGAAAAGAGAAGCCTCCCGTGACCGAGCAAAAACTCATGGTCGTAGCTTTTGGTGCGACAACGATATACCTCGCATCTGCTTATAAGATTTCTCCAAAGAGCAAACAAGCATTGCGAAGAGTGTCTATGGAGATGGGTATAATGAATTCACTGACATTACGGTGCTCTGGATGCTTTGCCGAATCCGGGATACGAGTGCATCGGAGTGCCTTCTAGGAGACAGGAGCAAAAGATACAAATGATGAGCTCCTAAGCAGAATGGCCGATATGATGCGAATCAATTCGGCCTGAAACCAAAGCATCGACATATGCATACAAATCTCCTTTCCCGAGAATGGTACAATAGGGTAGCTCTTCCACCAAGAGTTAAACCACCAACGGATTTGACCAAGTTCTCTCGGGATGATACCAGTACCATTGAGCATGTCGGTAGATATCCGATGCAACTTGGAGAAGCCGATGAAGCTTGGAGGATCGATATTTTCCTATGTCTCGACAGGGGCCGGCTTTCACATGGTTTGCATCGCAGCCGGCCAATTCCATTGGTACATGGGCGAATTGGAGCAAAAGTTCCATTCGTACTTTTATACAGAACCAATGAGAAGAAGATGGTTGATCTGTGGTCTATGAGGATGAAAACTACCGAGACACCAATGGAGTATCTCATGCATTCGAGAAGCAAAGAACATGTGCTATTCTCTGACTATTCCCGATGATCGCTTGCACAATTGGTCATTGCGGGCATGCTTTTGCCACATATTAGAGACAAGCTATTCGGCATGGAGTTTGAAGATCTTGGACAGCTTGCACAAAAGCCGACAAGAATGAGCAATCAAGCCCAAGGGTTCGAAGAGATGCTCATTTTCGAAGAACAAGTGCAACCAAGATATGTATCGAGATTTCGGAGGAAGCATCTCGAATATGAAGATGAAGATGAAGTAGTCGCTGCGGGTTGACCTGGACAAAAGAGCCTACTTTGGTCACTCATCGATGGGTGAAGCGGCGAAGGGATCTTATGATTTTGATGTCGGTAAAGAGATAAGCTCTTTTTGTATCTGGTCCAAGAAGGACGCGTTAAGCCGCGAAGGACATCCTATCTCGCGCCCGAAGGAGTAAAGGACAAGAAATACCGTGATTTCATGATACAAACTCTCATCATATCAATGATTGCCGAGTGTTCGAGTAAAAATTCAAGGCTATTCAAGATGGACACTTAAGATTTGATGGCAAGATGAAAGTAGACAAGAACCCATTCCCTCAAAACATGGTCTCTTTCTCCATAGGCATGGTTGATGCCGAGTCCAAGGAAAAGGGAAAGATGAAGGTTCGACATCCGAAAGAGCCAAAGAGATTGGTTCTGTTGACCCTAATCGGCAAGTTACCAAGGAGGAAGTGCAACAAGCGCCGGTTCAAGAATAGCCGAATGAAAAGGGTCAAACTTCGATGCGGCTAAGGGAAATTGCCGAATACACGCCGATCCGAAGCGCGGGTTACGGACATAAAGACGACACTTATTGAATAAGTGGCAATGGGAAAAGAAGATGGAGTATGATGAGGAACAGCAAGACATTGAGGAAGAGCGCGGTTCATGGCGTAACGTCGGAGATATGAAGCGAAGTGCGCCAAAGGGAACAAGAAGAATACAGGGAGAGAGCAAGAGCAATCTCATTGGAATTGTTCCTTCTTCGACACCGTTGGAATGAAGGCTTGAAATTGCTCGCGAAACAATTGCCCCGAATGCGATGATCAATATTCGTAGTACAGTAATCTCGAGTCAACCG
Organism: Themeda triandra; assembly: GCA_018135685.1. Lineage (NCBI taxonomy): Eukaryota > Viridiplantae > Streptophyta > Magnoliopsida > Poales > Poaceae > Themeda > Themeda triandra. Next base: position 15,254 of record JAENPR010002736.1, on the reverse strand, counting down.
CCGTCCGTTCATGATAGACTTGGGGTGAAAGTTCCGAGAACGATCGGCGCCTAAAAATAAAACAAGTTTTTGATGGATATCGAGAGGAAAAGATTTGCAGACCAAACATGGGCTCACAAGTAGTGTCCATACTACGGAAGAGAGCTCCTACGTATGGCAAAAAGGTCAATGGTGTCCTCCGGTCTCGGGAAAAGCCGGAAGAGAAGAGTCCAAATGTTTGAGAAATCAAGAGATGAAGCAGGAAATAGCCGAAAAGAAGCCGGTATGGCGTCCTAAGAAAAAGGATGGTGGACGGGGCCCATCGGCTAATACTAACATGGTGTTCTTCATTCCATTAGAGTTTAAAGCTCCCCGAAAACCAAGAAGTGCAAGATGAGGTATATTCGATTTTGATGAGACCGAATGCCGAGACTCGATGGCTCAACTTGTGTTGACTCGGCAAGCAATCTTTGATAAGCCGCTTAAAAATCGTCATCCGAAACCATTGTACTTGAAGGGATATGTCAATGGCAAGCCTTTAACTAAGATGCTTGTTGATGGAGGGGCCGCTATCAATATTATGCCCTATGCTACTTTCGAAACTTGGTATGACAAATGAAGATTTGTCAGCAGACCGACATGATCCTTAGAGATTTTGTCAGCAATGCTTCGATACTCGTGGAGCAAAGACATGTGGAGCTAATGATTGGATCCAAGACCTTGATCACTACCTTCTTTGTCATTGATGGCAAGGGGGCATATAGCATGCTTCGGGAAGGGATTGGATCCATGCTAATTGCCGTATACCCTCAACTATGCATCAAATCCTTATTCAAAGGGGTAGGAGATGATGTAGAAGTTGTTCAGCCGATGATTCAGAGTGTTGCCACTTCGAGCCTGCTTATTGGGAGTATGATGGACTAGATTGCCTTTCGGGTAAGGTATGGAAAGAAGGTCCCGTCAATGTGTTCGACAGGGATCAACGGCCGATCCAAGCAAATGGCTCGACAAGAACTTTTAATGGGCAATCCAATCGATGGCAACAAAGGCAACCGGGTCGTGGTTTCATGTCGGCGACAAATTAGAAGAAATCAATGTTGGTGATAGCACAAAGTCAAGGCCGATGTATATCGGTGCAAATTTAGACCCAGAATATAAATTGGAGTTAATAGAGTTGCTGAATGAGTTCAAAGATTGTTTTGCTTGGGATTACACAGAGATGCCTGGGTTGGATCGATCAATTGTTGAGCATAAGCGCCTATAAAACCTGGATTTCGTCCTTTCAAACAACCTCCACGGAAAATCTATAAAGAGGAGGTATTGGCCGATGTAAAGAAAGAGATTGAGAGATTAATTGAAGCAAACTTTATTCGGCCATGCAGGTATGCGTAAATGGATTTCAAATATAGTACTGTCTACAAGAAGAATGGAAAGATGAGGGTATGCATAGATTTCAGTAGATCTCAACAAAGCTACTCCAATGGATGGATACCCAATGCCAAATGCCGATTTATTAGTGGATGCAGAAGGGTTATGAAGTTATCGCTTTATGGATGGCAATGTCAAGCTACAATCGATTTTCATGGCGGTTGAAGATATTGCAAAGACGCATTCAGATGTCCTGGTCACATTGGATTGTTTGAGTGGATAGTGATGACATTTGGATTGAAGAATGCTGGTGCAACTTATCAGAGAGCCATGAACTATATCTTTCATGAGTTAATCGGCAAGATTGTAGAAATTTATATTGATGATGTAGTAGTCAAATCCAGAGACCATAAAGGACATTTAGCCGATTTAAGAAAGACTTTGGAGTGCACAAGGAGACATGGCTTAAAGATGAATCCAAACAAGTGTGCTTTTGGAGTCTCGGCTGGTGAGTTTTTAGGGTTCTTGATTCACAAAGGAGGGATAGAAGTTGGAAAAAAGAGCATGGAAGCAATAGACAAAGTTGTGCCCCCAACTAACCTTACAGAATTGCAATCATTGCTCAAGCAAGGTCAATTTCGTGAGAAGATTCATATCCAATTTATCGAAAGAGTGTTGCCTTTCTCTCCATTGTTGAAGCTCAAGAAAGATCGGGAAATTTGTCTCGGGGTGACATACAAAAAAAGGCTTTTGATGAAATCAAGCAATATATGAAGGCACCGCCGTGTTGGTACCTCCACAACTTGAGAAGCCTTTCAAGCCGTATGTGGCAACCGATAGCCCGACAATAGGATCGGCCCTTATGCAAGAGTTTGATGGAAAAGAGAGAGTAATAGCTTACCTTAGCCGAAAACCGTTAGATCCCGAAACAAGGTATTCGGCTATAGAAAAGCTCTGTTTGTGTGTTTATTACTCATGCACCAAATTTCGGCACTATTTATTAAATGCCGAATGTGTGGTTATATCTAGTTTTGATGTAATTAAACACATGTTGTCAATGCCGATTTTAAGTGGGAGAATCGGCAAATGGGTATTAGCACCGTCGAGTTTAATTTAAAGTATGAGTCGGCAAAAGCGGGAAAGGACAGGCAATTGCCGATTTTATTACTCAACATCGTGATTTATCTCGTTGATATGATTAACATTGCCCCATGGGCATTATTTTTTGATGGATCATCATGTGACAAAGGTGGTGGTGCTGGTATTCTTTTGATATCCCCACGTGGAAAGATATTTGAGTTTGCTTTTTCAATTGAATATCCTGTCACTAACAACCAAGCGAGTATGAGGCTTTGCTTAGAGGGCTTCGGCCAAGGTAGAACTCAAGGTCATTCTTTGTTGAGGTATTTGGTGATTCTGAATTGGTAATCAATCAAACTTGACAGACAATATGAATGCAAAAATGATGTACCGCAAGGTTACCATGAACAATGTAGGAACTTCGAAAAGTTTTTCAGTAGTTACTTTGCATCATATACCCAGAGAGCACAATGGAGAAGCAAATAAATTAGCTCAAGCCGCTTCGGATATCGAAAAATCATGAAGTCTATACAACGAAGAAGATGTTTTCAATTCGATCGATAAGTAATGACTGGAGAAGTGACATTATCAATTATCTGAAAGATCCATCTCAAAGAGCTTCCCGGAGGCTCGTGTATAAGGCATTTAAATTTGTGCTTCTTGATGATCAGTTGTACCACAAGTCTATAGATGGAGTGTTGCTCAAATGCTTGAGCCAAGAAGAAGCTAAGAAGATTATGTTTGAAGTCCATGAAGGAGCTTGTGGTGCACATCAACAAATACCTTACCGAATGAAATGGATAATATGGAGGACGGGGTACTTTTGGCCGACTATGTTGGAGGATTGCTTTGAATATTACAAAGGGTGTCGAGATTGTCGATATTTGGTAATGTTCGGAGAGCACTGCATCTGTTCGAATCCGATAATTAAACCTTGGCCGTTCGTAGGATGGGGTATAGATTTAATTGGACAGATCAATCCTCCGTCTAGCAAAGGACATAAGTTTGTGTTGCTAGCAACAGATTATTTCACCAAGTGGGTTGAAGCTATCCCTTTGAAAAAGGTCACATCGAAAATATGATCGGTTTTGTCAAGGAACATATAATTCATAGGTTTGGGATTCCACAGACCATTACAACTGATCGGGGACTCAGTTCACTTCTTCGAGTTTTGTGATTTTGCCGAAAACATGGGGATAAGGCCGTATAATTCTTCTCCTTATTATGCACAAGCCAATGGCCAAGCAGAGGCGTCAAATAAGATCATGATCAAAATTATTCGAAGAAAATCGATGAGAAGCCAAGGAGATGGCACTTGGTCCTTAATGAAGCATTGTGGGCTTACCGAATGGCTTGTCATGGGTCCACACAAGCATCTCCATATGAGTTGGTTTATGGACATAATGCCGTGATGCCTTGGGAGTTGCAATCAGGATCAAGGAGAGTTGAGTTACAAAAGGACCCGAGTAAAAGATTATAAGGATCGATGATGGATGAGTTAGAAGATTTGCATTTGATTCGTCTTAAGGCCTTGGAGAATATTGAGAAGAATAAAATACGTGTTGCCAAGTACTACAACAAGAGAGTTAAAATTAAGCAATTTGCGTAAGGAGAATTGGTTTGGAAAACAATATTGCCAATTGGTACCAAAGACAAATATTCGGCAAGTGGTCTCCGAATTGGGAAGGACCTTTCGGGTTGTCGGTTGTGCACTGCAATGCGTATATATTAAAAACGCTGTTTGGAGAGGAACTTACTAGAGCCATCAATGGCGAGATACCTTAAGAAGTTTTTTCCAAGTATCGAAGTTGGATCTTAATTGTGATTATGACGTAAGCGTGGTATAGCCGATTGAATAAAATCGCCTTGTAGTAAAGGAAAGAGGTTGGAAAGAAATAACCGATAATATTATCGCCTCTAGTGGAAAGATAGCCGATATCGTGTGTATCGTCTTGAGAACAAAAATAGCCGATACGGTTGTATCGCCTTTAGTCGATTTTTAAAAGTATAAGTGAAGTTTGATCTTATCTCTCGGTTGATAGGTTTATCGGGAGAAGATAAAGGGAATTGAAGTACTACGCTACAAACCGTCAAGTCATGGAACAGGACCGAGATCTAATCGGCTAAAATGATGTCATGCGATTCGGGAGTTTTCGTTTGGGAAGAGCGTTGCAGTCGAGTTCTAGCTAAAGGAAAATTTGCAAAGAAGCAAACACAACAGACGAATGTCATCACAGACAAGCAAGAACAAGAAGAGGACCAACATTCTTCATTAAAGTTTTATTTACAACCCGCGCCAATCCTAGTACAAGCTATTCCTCTTCTTCGTTGAAGAGCTTGTTGAGGACAGACTCAGGGTTGGTGGCGTTGGCCATGGCGTCGGCGTGGGCGTCGTAACCCGCCAGGAGGCCCTCGATGTCGTCGACTTCGTGAGGGAGCCCGTCGCGGAAGCCGGTCGGCATCGGAGCGTAGTCGTCCCCGGTCCAGGACGACATCCCCGCCAAGCCGAGGGAGGTGCCGAGGCGCACGCCATGAAGGGCAACCTGGTCGATCTGACCAGGCACCGCCTCGAGGCGCTCCACCAGCGTCGCCCCTTGGGCGCAACGTGGTTGGCCGCCGCCATCGCCGCCACCTTCAAGCGGTCCAGCTCCGCGGTGAGGTCTGCAAAGAAAAATAAGATTAATCAATGAGCAGATGAATCGGAAGGAACGTGGGTTGAAGGCAATTGGCGAGAAGTGAATACTGGTGATGGCCTCGCTCATCTCGCCGGCAGCTTGTCCTCCAACTCCAGCCGAGCGATCCCGAACTTCTTGGTTTCTTCACCAAGAAGCTTCATCGCCTCATCCCGCCGCGGCGATACGCGGCGGCGTCATGAACGGCCGTACGGCGGATCTCCTCGCTGTTCCTCTCCCATATAGGAACGTACTGGCCGACCCCGATGAAGCCGGCGAACGGTGCGGAGCGTGAGCTGGAGCCGGGCCGGAGCGGGAGCCGGCGCGGGGCGAGGCGTCGAACGCCGCAGCCGGCGCCCGGAAGCGCCATTGGCCGGTGCTGATCCTCGCCGTCCTACAAACGAGGTACCGTCAAGATCGGCTAATTTAGAAGAAACACGGACAAGATGGGGAGATCGTTTACCGGGCAGACGGCGACCACCACGGCTGCTTCCCTCCGCTCGCGTCCACCACAGGAGTAGGAGCGGAAGCGGAAGAGGGAGTGTGGGTGCCGCCCGAGCGACCCGCCTCCGGACATTGGCGATGTAGTCGCCGGTGTTCCCGAGCTCCCGAAACGGATCAAGAAGATAAGCAACCGCAAAGGGGGCAGAAGTTCAGATCGGGTAAAGACTATCGAATAGCACAACTCAAGGGATTGGAGATCTCACCGCCGGCGCCGGTTGCTGCTACCCTCCGCCTCGTCCTGGGCAGGACGCTTATTACGATCTCCGCCGCTCGCCATTGGTGATGGTGGGGGTTTTTTGGGCTTGGAGGCGAAGAGGAATTGGAGGAGATTGAAGAGAATGGCAACTGCTTGTGCTTGATGTGATGATGGTGGGAGCCGACTGGTCCTATTTATGAACGTGGGAGCCGTGGCGAGAACTCGGGAAAGCCAAGCGACGGGATAGGGTTTCCACACTTATGGGCCAAGATTGAGTTGGGCCGTGCCCATCACTACTCGGCGGTTCGGTCACCATATGCTCGGTCGGCTAAATAGCTAATAAGGGTTATTCGGCTAAAGTGAACACTTGGGGCGCAATTTGCATTCGGCTAATACATACATTAAGTAAGTACAACATGACAAGGATAGCCGAATGATAACAATGTAAAGCGAGAAGAAAGAGAAAAACAAAATATTAAGTCGAAAGGGATAAAGTGTTGAAAAACAATGGTACACTCGGAGCATAATATTTACATGTATCATCATACAAGCAAGAGGTTCATACATTCAAATAAGAGTTGATGACATTCAAGGCGTGCTTTGATTTTGTTGACCTCATCAAGGACTCTTTTATCTTCAACCTCGTAGTTTTGGATCTCGCTGCGGCTTGTTCTTGATTTGCTTGGTATCTCGACAAGAGAACTTATCTTGGTCTTGGCCGAGTCAAGAGGTGGCGGGTAGCGAGCTTGGCTTCATGAGATTGAATGTTGGCATCCAATTGAGCCAACTGGGCTGCCAATCTAACCCTCTCATTTCTCATGCTATGCAACTCGGGCTCCAAGGTGTCCCAAGACCGTTTGACCGATTTGAATTCAGAATAGAGTTCCTTGACCCGCTCGTTCTCTCGTTGCCTTGTCGGTCTCCAAGATAGCCCCTGCGTCGACATGTTCCTATGTGCTCTCTTGACGACGGCGAAATGGTCATCAAGATGAGACAAGGCATTGATGGCATCCTTGAGATCGAAGGAGTTCTTGGATGAGTGGCTCGCTTATTTCCCTTATTTTGTCAGACTCCCGAGTCAGGTCAACGATATCCCTTTCCAAGAATGAGATTATGGCCTTTAGTTTAGCCTGACTCTCTGATGATAATTGCCGATTGGAGGAGACTTCATCATCATCAGCAAACTCTTCGGCAATAAGGGAGAAAAATCTGGCTGTTGAAGAGCAATATCCTCGATAACGAAAGAAAATTTATTAGCCAAATGACTTGACTCGAAATGAAATAACGGAGAAAGGCTAAAAGATACCTCTTCGGCAAAAGTTTGATCAATGGCCTCTTGAGTAGCATCAAGGCTTTGAGTGATTGACATGATTCTTGTCTCATGAATGGTAGTGTCATGACTCATTGATATATCTTGAATTGCCAAAGGAGTTGAGTCTCGGTACATTTTGAAGAAAATTTCTTTCTCGTTGCTTCTCCCGATCGATGAAGAGGGATGCCCGTTGCTATGTCTCGTTTGTTCATCACTGATGAGAAGGAGTTTTTTCTGCTTCTTCTTGATCACCCGCTTGATCGTCTCTTTGGTGAGGAGAACTTTCTTCGATGTTCCTCCTTGATTATCTAGGCCGAATATAAGTGAGAATGGTATGAAGGCAAAAGATGAGGATAACAAATGCAGATACGTACCAAGATTAACAGGCTCATTGACATTTGCTTGGCCGTGGAGGCTTCGGGAGAGTTATCCAAAATCACTACCCCGCTAGGACTTTGGGGGTTGGCCTCGTGCCTTAAAGAAGTGATCGGTGCAAACATATTTGCGGTGAAAATAGAAGATCAAAGGTATTCATACCCGAGGGGTAGCTTGGCCTTCTTTGATCTTGTTTTCTTGGGAACAAGAGTGTCCTTGATGGGGGAAGGAGGGATTTTCTTTTAAGGTCCTTCAAGAGCACTTTGTATCATCGGGCTGGAATTTTGTTGAATACGACAAACTTGGAGCATCATGCCCCGTAGAAAGACGAGGGCCAAAGTTGCCAATATTGGACTTCGAGGACTTGGAGGAGCAATGTCCGCTTAAAAGATGATTAGAAACAAAACAAACGTGAAGTAAAAGGTAGCCATAAACATGTACCTCATCATCAGAAGAGAATGAGGGCATCAAGACTTGGCATAAAGGATGGACTTGTGCCCTGAAAATGTGAGAATGCCACTCCTGCCACCAGAGGTTGAATGAAGGATGAACAGCTTCAATTATCACCGAGGATTGGGTTCATATCTTTGAAGCTTGCATCCAAGGTTGAAAACTTTATTGGCCTCGCCGTTCAGCAATGACTCCCTAGGCCTCGATGATGTTTGAGAAGTATGGCCTTGGGGGCAATTGGCCGAATCCAAACCGCCCGGCAAACATGTTTGGGTTGTAAAATTCATAAGTAGAGCTTATCAATCGGCCATGATGAAACTCTGTCGGCAAAGCACAGGGCTTGATAAAAGAATTGAAGATATCCCCGGAATCATCATCTCAGGCAGCCCGGCTCATAGCTAAATCTGGAAGGGTTAGGTCTTCATTCTCCCTATAAGGGAACCAAACCACATGGTTGAATCCCTTGTAGAAAATCTTGAAAAGGTGGCCCAGTCCAAGTCGATGGTGATTGAAGATGCGGCCTCTCCATATGTCTGGCAAGACTTGTATCTAAGATCCTCACCTTCAAGATAGTTGATGGAAGGAAAATTCAGATTATGGAGGTCAACGAGACAATCTGGGTGCATGTATAATTGCAACCACATCCGAAGAAGCCACCATGGTCCATTGACACGGAAATTTCACCATGATTCCTCATCTGGACAAGAATCCGATGCATCATATGGTAGAATGCTCCCCCAGATATTTGCCCAAAGGAATTAGCTTGCCTGCACCAATTCTTCACCATCACTATGTGGTTAAGAGTGGGCTCATTGGACTTACCACAGAAGATAAATCTGCATAGCCACATGTTCATGAAAGCTCTATACTCTTTGTCGACACGAGCCGGTTGAAGCATAACTTCCGAACGTACTTGACCCAACCTCCTCCTGATTTGACTCAGCCACGTGAGCTAGTGCCTTTGTATTTGAAGGGGTAAGTTGGTTTGGTGATGTTCAAACCGGTCATCATAAAAATGTCTGATAGGGTGATTGACATTGGGCCATGACCAAAAACAAAAACGTTGATGGCATCAGACCAGAAATGGGAAGCAGCTATCAAGAGGGAGTCATTTCTTGGCATATCGGCTAGTGAAAGTTCCAAGCAATGTTGAATATCTTGGGATTCCTGCAGATCAGATCCGTTCGGATCGCATCTCGCGGAACCAATCACGCCATCCTGTGATTGAAGGAAGGGGCCAAGTTTTGAAAGTGTTCGGCCATCTATTTGAGGGGGCAATTCTCGATTTGAATGGGATCCTCAAAGTTTCGTTTTCGATAAATTCCTTCGGATTAGGGTCTCCCATCGGACCAAGGAAAAATGACCCGGATGAGCGAGATTAGAGATTAAAATCTCGTTCTTCATTTCCTTTATAGAAGTAAAGCGAATAAATCAAGGACACGTCTCCGGGAACCGATTCGAAAATTGCCGAATGAGTAAGGGCAAGTAGGGTTACCTCTAGATGCTCCTCTTGAGTTCCCGTTGCCATGATGGAGCTGATTGAAGATTCCGCCGCCATTGACAACAATGGCGCGCAGATCTCGGGTGGCGGCTGCGGGTGTTGGCGGTGCTGACCTAGACGAGAGGTTGATAGTCAATTTCGAAATAAAACCCTTTTATCTCGAAATTGAGGGCATGTGTTAACACCAGAATTTGGTCGAATATGACGGTGGACCCGCAGGGGAGCAGAGAGCGATTCGGCAAATGCGTGTGCGGTCGGCTAATTTCTCGCGTGTTCGGCAAACGGTCAAAGCGGTCGACAATTGCTTCGTTTGAAGACGGAAAAAGGAAAGAGAAGCTGATCGAAGAAAAGGAAAGAGTCGTAATGATCAAGGACTCCGATTATGGATAGAGTTAGCGTGTTTTGTCTTTCCAATTTTGTTTAGGCGGTTCGTAAGTGCTTAGAACTCGTGTTTTGTCCAGGGTATAAATATAAACCCTCGACCATTGTAATAGAGGTTCACAACCAAATCAATACAACCGGCTACGCCACCCTTCGAGTCCTTTAGTCGTGTCGTCGAAGTTTTTCGAGAGGGCCAATCGATCCGTCGACCTCCGTAAGTCCCAACCTTGTTATCATGTCTAGTATTGTGCGGCGGATTTAGATGTGATGCAAGTAGTCTCATCCGTTTTGCTTAGTATCGTGCGGCGGATTTAAGCTTAATGATGGGAAGTTTTTGCTTGTGCCTTGTATCGTGCGGATTAAGACATGAGTAAAGATAGTTATCGGCTCTTTAGATTTGGCAAGATCTAATAGATTCATTAAGTTATCACGTGTTGCATGCTTTATTTAATGTTTAATTATTTGCAACACTCTTTTGCCCAATCTAGATTGATACTCTTTCGGCTTGTTGATCGTTCCTTTCATGCTTATTCAATATCGAGTAGATCAAGCTCATATAGCCGAATTAGATCGATCTAGATTGTTACATGTTGCGGGTTCATTCACGTTATATGTAGATAAGCCTTGACAGACCGGGTACCGTGCGGCGATGCGTGTCTTTGGGTTACTCTAGAGCTAGTCATCCGGTGGACTAGAGATCGGTTTAATCGATAGGCTCCTTTTACATGTTGCTTGTTTGTTCCTTCTTCATGGACCCCGATTCGGCAATCTTGCCGATACGGTTATGCTTATACATGTAGCGAGTATCTATAGATCTCAGTTAGATAATTATATGCTTTTAGCTCTTTATTGCTAGATTGTATCATGCGGTGGATTGATCTAGTAGCAAGGAGTGGTGTAAATTCATAGTGAGTGGTATCATGCGGTGGATTAGCTTGCTTGGGTTTATGCTCGACGGGTTTATGAAGGCTAGACGTGCGGCGCATTAGTTGGAGTAGCCTATGCATGTGTTGTTTAGTAGATTTATAATTATAAGTTACTTATTCTTAATTTTTAGTGCTTGATGATGCTTTAAACATGAGATGTAGTTTGATATGCTTTAATGATCTAATCTTGTTCAAACATGTCTTCATTTACCGTATTCGGCTAGTTTGTTCTGTTTACATCGCTTATGTTACTTTAGCCGAATGAACGCATCCCGTTGCGATAGCTTCCATAGCTATGTGTCGTCGTAAGTGGCTTCGGGTCGAAGATGGAACTGTCTGGGTCTCACCCAAAGACGTTCCGGTTATGATCTTACCGTTTTATCCCTTGTCGATTTCCAGTCAAATCGATCGGCACGCCACCGGATTCGTACGCCGGGCACCCGATTGAAGCTAGGCTTTCCGGCTTGCTGTGTGTGAGACGCAGGGTGGTCACATTTTGCGTCAACAAAACACTATGGTAGAGAAGCCAGATGTGTCAAAATGCCTTAACCATGGTGTACGGGCATGCTTGACTCTGTGCCAGGAGCCATAGGACGCGTTGGAACCGACCATGCGGCAGCATGGTTGTGTGTGCAAATATGGCAGTTTTGGAGCCGTGGAACCGTGGTTAAGGGCCCTTCGGGCTCTTGGGTGATGGAAAACTCTATGGTGGAGAGGAGAGAGGCATCAAAATGGCTTAACCATGGCGTACGGGCATGCTTGGCCCGGTGCCGGAGCCATAGGATGCACAGATCCGGCCGTGCGGCAGACAACCGTGTGTGCAAATATGGAAGTTTTGGAGTCATGGAGCCGTGGTTAAGGGCCGTTCGAGCTCTCGGGTGATGACAAACATTGTGGTGGTGAGCCCAGGCATCAAAACACCTTAACTATGGCATACGGTCGTGCTTGACCTAGTGCCGAGAGCCGTAGGACACGCAGAACCGGTGCGGTAGCATGGTCGTGTGTGCAAATATGGCGTTCTAGAGCTGTGGAGCCATGGTTAGGGGCATTCGGGTCCTCGAGCCGCAATAAATGTTGGGGTGGAGAGGCCGAGGTGTCAAAACGCCTTAACCATGGCGCATGGGCGTGCTTGACTTGGTGCGAGGAGCCGTAGGACGCGCGGGAACCACTGCCCGGGCAAAGAAAAAGTCGTGTGTGCAAATATGGCGCCTGGAGCCATGGAGCCGAGGTTAAGGGCCATTCGGGCTCTCGAGCTATGGCAAACACTATGGTAGAGAAGCCGATGTGTCAAAATGCCTTAACCATGGCGTACGGGCATGCTTGACTCGTGCCGGGAGCCATAGGACGCGTTGAACCGACCATGCGGCAAAGCATGGTTGTGTGTGCAAATATGGCAGTTTTGGAGCCGTGGGCAACCGTGGTTAAGGGCCCTTCGGGCTCTTGGGTGATGGAAAACTCTTTGGTGGAGAGGAGAGAGGCATCAAAATGGCTTACCATGGCGTATGGGCATGCTTGACCCGGTGCTTTGGGAGCCATAGGATGCACAGGATCCGGCCGTGCGGCAAAGCACGCCGTGTGTGCAAATATGGAAGTTCTGAGTCATGGAGCTATGGTTAAGGGCCGTTCGGGCTCTCGGGTGATGACAAACATTGTGGTGGTGAGCCCGAGGCATCAAAACACCTTAACTATGGCATACGGTCGTGCTTGACCTAGTGCCGAGAGCGTAGGACACGCAGAACCGGCCGGCGGTAGCATAGTCGTGTGTGCAAATATGGCGGTTCTAGAGCTGTGGAGCCATGGTTAAGGGCCATTCGGGTCCTCGAGCCACAATAAATGCTGTGGTGGAGAGGCCGAGGTGTCAAAATGCCTTAACCATGGTGCATGGGCGTGCTTGACTTGGTGCGAGGAGCCGTAGGACGCGTATAGAACCGCCGTGCGGCAAAGAAAGTCGTGTGTGCAAATATGGCAGTTCTAGAGCCGTGGAGCCGAGGTTAAGGGCCATTCAGGCTCTCGAGCTATGGCAAACACTATGGTAGAGAAGCCAGATGTGTCAAAATGCCTTAACCATGGCGTACGGGCATGCTTGACTCTTGTGCCGAGGAGCCATAGGACGCGTTGGAACCGACCATGCGGCAGCATGGTTGTGTGTGCAAATATGGCAGTTTTGGAGCCATGGAACCGTGGTTAAGGGCCCTTCGGGCTCTTGGGTGATGGAAAACTCTATGGTGGAGAGGAGAGAGGCATCAAAATGGCTTAACCATGGCGTACGGGCATGCTTGGCCCGGTGCCGGAGCCATAGGATGCACAGATCCGGCCGTGCGGGCAAAGACATTACCGTGTGTGCAAATATGGAAGTTTTGGAGTCATGGAGCTGTGGTTAAGGGCCGTTCGAGCTCTCGGGTGATGACAAACATTGTGGTGGTGAGCCCAGGAGGCATCAAAACACCTTAACTATGGCATACGGTCGTGCTTGACCTAGTGCCGAGAGGCAGAGGGACACGCAGGAACCGGGCGTGCGGTAGCATAGGCGTGTGTGCAAATATGGCAATTCTAGAGCTGTGGAGCCATGGTTAGGGGGCATTCGGGTCCTCGAGCCGCAATAAATGTTGGGGTGGAGAGGCCAGAGGTGTCAAAACGCCTTAACCATGGCGCATGGGCATGCTTGACTTGGTGCGAGGAGCCGTAGGACGCGCAGGAACCAGCCGTGCGGCAGCAAAGTCGTGTGTGCAAATATGGCAGTTCTGGAGCCATGGAGCCGAGGTTAAGGGCCATTCAGGCTCTCGAGCTATGGCAAACACTATGGTAGAGAAGCCGGATGTGTCAAAATGCCTTAACCAAGGCGTACGGGCATGCTTGACTCGTGCCGAGCCATAGGACGCGTTGGAACCGACCATGCGGCAAAGATGGTTGTGTGTGCAAATATGGCGTTTTGGAGCCGTGGAACCGTGGTTAAGGGCCCTTCGGGCTCTTGGGTGATGGAAAACTCTTTGGTGGAGAGGAGAGAGGCATCAAAATGGCTTACCATGGCGTATGGGCATGCTTGACCTTGCCGGGAGCCATAGGATGCACGGGATCCGGCCGTGCGGCAAAGACACGATCGTGTGTGCAAATATGGAAGTTCCGGAGTCATGGAGCGTGGTTAAGGGCCGTTCGGGCTCTCGGGTGATGACAAACATTGTGTTGGTGAGCCCGGAGGCATCAAAACACCTTAACTATGGCATACGGTCATGCTTGACCTAGTGCCGAGAGCTGTAGGACACGCAGAACCGGGCCATGTGCGGTAGCATGGTCGTGTGTGCAAATATGGCGCTTCTAGAGCTGTGGAGCCATGGTTAAGGGCCATTCGGGTCCTCGAGCCGCAATAAATGCTGTGGTGGAGAGGCCGAGGTGTCGAAATGCCTTAACCATGGCGCATGGGCGTGCTTGACTTGGTGCGAGGAGCCGTCAGGGACGCGCAGGAACCGGCCGTGCGGCGGCAAAGTCGTGTGTGCAAATATGGCGGCTTCGGAGCCGTGGAGCCGAGGTTAAGGGCCATTCGGGCTCTCAAGCTATGGCAAACACTATGGTAGAGAAGCCGGATGTGTCAAAATGCCTTAACCATGGCGTACGGGCATGCTTGACTTCGTGCCGGGAGCCATAGGACGCGTTGAACCGACCATGCGGCAGCATGGTTGTGTGTGCAAATATGGCGGTTTTGGAGCCAGTGGAACCGTGGTTAAGGGCCCTTCGGGCTCTTGGGTGATGGAAAACTCTATGGTGGAGAGGAGAGAGGCATCAAAATGGCTTAACCATGGCGTACGGGCATGCTTGACCCGGTGCCGGAGCCATAGGATGCACAGGATCCGGCCGTGCGGCAAAGACAACGTGTGTGCAAATATGGAAGTTCTGAGTCATGGAGCTGTGGTTAAGGGCCATTCGGGCTCTCGGGTGATGACAAACATTGTGGTGGTGAGCCCGCAGGCATCAAAACACCTTAACTATGGCATACGGTCGTGCTTGACCTAGTGCCGAGAGCCATGAGGACACGCAGGAACCGAGGCCGTGCGGTAGCATCGTCGTGTGTGCAAATATGGCAGTTCTAGAGCTGTGGAGCCATGGTTAAGGGCCATTCGGGGCCTCGAGCCACAATAAATGCTGTGGTGGAGAGGCCAGAGGTGTCAAAACGCCTTAACCATGGCGCATGGGCGTGCTTGACTTGGTGCGAGGAGCCGTAGGACGCCAGGAACCGGCCGTGCGGCAAAGCAAAGTCGTGTGTGCAAATATGGCGCCTCGAGCCGTGGAGCCGAGGTTAAGGGCCATTCGGAGCTCTCGAGCTATGGCAAACACTATGGTAGAGAAGCCAGATGTGTCAAAATGCCTTAACCATGGCGTACGGGCATGCTTGACTCCGTGCCGGGAGCCATAGGACGCGTTGGAACCGACCATGCGGCAAAGATGGTTGTGTGTGCAAATATGGCAGTTTTGGAGCCGTGGAACCATGGTTAAGGGCCCTTTAGGCTCTTGGGTGATG
>JAENPR010002147.1:0-75358 GCA_018135685.1 Themeda triandra | reverse complement strand
GCCGTGCGGCGGCAAAGTCGTGTGTGCAAATATGGCGGTTCTGGAGCCGTGGAGCCGAGGTTAAGTGCCGTTCGGGCTCTCGAGTGATGCAAACGCTATGGTAGAGAGGCCGGAGGTGTCAAAATGCCTTAACCATGGCGTACGGGCATGCTTGACTCGGTGCGGGAGCCATAAAATGCGTTGGAACCGGCCGTGCGGCGGCATGGTCGTGTGTGCAAATATGGCGGTTTTGGAGCCGTGGAGGCATGGTTAAGGGCCCTTCGGGCTCTCGGGTGATGGAAAACTCTATGGTGGAGAGGTGAGAGGCATCAAAATGGCTTAACCATGGCGTACGGGCGTGCTTGACCCGGTGCTTGAGAGCCATAGGATGCACGGGGATCCGGCCGTGCGGCGGCACGGTCGTGTGTGCAATTATGGATGTTACGGAGTCGTGGAGCTATAGTTAAGGGCCGTTCGGGCTCTCGGGTGATGACAAACATTGTGGTGGTGAGGCCGGAGGCATCAAAATGCCTTAACCATGGCATACGGTCATGCTTGACCTAGTGTCGAAGAGCTGTAGGACACGCACGAACCGGGCGTGCGGTAGCATATTCGTGTGTGCAAATATGGCGGTTCTAGAGCGGTGGAGCCATGGTTAAGGGCCATTCGGGTTCTCGGGCGGCAACAAATGCTGTGGTCGAGAGGCCAGAGGTGTCAAAATGCCTTAACCATGGTGCATGGGCATGCTTGACTCGGTGCCAGGAGCCATAGGATGCGTTGGAACCGACCGTGCGGCAGCATGGTCGTGTGTGCAAATATGGCGGTTACGGAGCCGTGGAGCCAAGGTTAAGGGCCGTTCGGGCTCTCGAGCGATGGCAAACGCTATGGTAGAGAGGCGGAGGGTGTCAAAATGCCTTAACCATGGCGTACGGGCATGCTTGACTCGGTGCCGGAGCCATAGGATGCGTTGGAACCGGCCGTGCGGCGGCATGGTCGTGTGTGCAAATATGGCGGTTTGCGCCGTGGAGCGTGGTTAAGGGCCCTTCGGGCTCTCGGGTGATGAAAAACTCTATGGTGGAGAGGTGAGAGGCATCAAAATGGCTTAACCATGGCGTACGGGCGTGCTTGACCCGGTGCCGAGCCATAGGATGCACGGGATCCGGCCGTGCGGCGGCACGGTCGTGTGTGCAATTATGGATGTTAGGTCGTGGAGCTATAGTTAAGGGCCGTTCGGGCTCTCGGGTGATGACAAATATTGTGGTGGTGAGGCCGGAGGTCAAAATGCCTTAACCATGGCATACGGTCGTGCTTGACCTAGTGTCGAGAGCTATAGGACATGCGGGAACCGGGCGTGCGGTAGCATAGTCGTGTGTGCAAATATGGCGGTTCTAGAGCGGTGGAGCCATGGTTAAGGGCCATTCGGGTTCTCGGGCGGTAATAAACGCTGTGGTGGAGAGGCCAAAGGTGTTAAAATGCCTTAACCATGGTGCATGGGCGTGCTTGACTTGGTGCGAGGAGCCGTAGGATGCGCATAGGAACCGGCCGTGCGGCGGCAAAGTCGTGTGTGCAAATATGGCGGTTACGGAGCCGTGGAGCCGAGGTTAAGGGCCGTTCGGGCTCTCGAGCGATGACAAACGCTATGGTAGAGAGGCCGGAGGTGTCAAAATGCCTTAACCATGGCGTACGGGCTTGCTTGACTCGGTGCCGGGAGCCATAGGATGCGTTGGAACCGACCATGCGGCGGCATGGTCGTGTGTGCAAATGTGGCGGTTTTTGCGCCGTGGAGCCATGGTTAAGGGCCCTTCGGGCTCTCGGGTGATGGAAAACTCTATGGTGGAGAGGTGAGAGGCATCAAAATGGCTTAACCATGGCGTACGGGTGTGCTTGAACCGGTGCCGAGAGCCGTAGGATGCACGGGATCCGGCCGTGCGCCGCACGATCGTGTGTGCAATTATGGATGTTACGGAGTCGTGGAGCTATAGTTAAGGGCCGTTCGGGCTCTCGGGTGATGACAAACATTGTGGTGGTGGGGCCGGAGGTGTCAAAACACCTTAACCATGGCATACGGTCGTGCTTGACCTAGTGTCGAGAGCTGTAGGACACGTAGGAACCGTGCGGTAGCATAGTCGTGTGTGCAAATATGGCGGTTCTAGAGCGGTGGAGCCATGGTTAAGGGCCATTCGGGTTCTTGGGCGGCAACAAATGCTGTGGTCGAGAGGCCGGCGGTGTCAAAATGCCTTAACCATAGTGCATGGGCGTGCTTGACTTGGTGCGAGGAGCCGTAGGATGCGCGAGGAACCGGCCGTGCGGCGGCAAAGTCGTGTGTGCAAATATGGCGGTTACGGAGCCGTGGAGCCGAGGTTAAGTGCCGTTCGGGCTCTCGAGTGATGGCAAACGCTATGGTAGAGAGGCCGGAGGTGTCAAAATGCCTTAACCATGGCGTACGGGCATGCTTGACTCGGTCTTAGGAGCCATAAAATGCGTTGGAACCGACCGTGCGGCAGCATGGTCGTGTGTGCAAATATGGCAGTTCTGGAGCCGTGGAGCCATGGTTAAGGGCCCTTCAGGCTCTCGGGTGATGGAAAACTCTATGGTGGAGAGGTGAGAGGCATCAAAATGCCTTAACCATGGCGTACGGGCTTGCTTGACTCAGTGCCGGGAGCCATAGGATGCACTGGATCCGGCCGTGCGGCAGCACGGTCGTGTGTGCAATTATGGATGTTTTACAGTCGTGGAGCTATAGTTAAGGGCCGTTCGGGCTCTCGGGTGATGACAAACATTGTGGTGGTGAGGCCAGAGGCATCAAAATGCCTTAACCATGGCATACGGTCGTGCTTGACCTAGTGTCGAGAGCTGTAGGACACGCACGAACCGGGCGTGCGGTAGCATATTCGTGTGTGCAAATATGGCGGTTCTAGAGCGGGAGCCATGGTTAAGGGCCATTCGGGTTCTCGGGCGGCAACAAATGCTGTGGTGGAGAGGCTAGAGGTGTCAAAATGCCTTAACCATGGTGTATGGGCATGCTTGACTCGGTGCGGGAGCCATAGGATGCGTTGGAACCGGCCGTGCGGCGGCATGGTCGTGTGTGCAAATATGGCGGTTACGGAGCCGTGGAGCCAAGGTTAAGGGCCGTTCGGGCTCTCGGCGATGGCAAACGCTATGGTAGAGAGGCCGAGGAGGTGTCAAAATGCCTTAACCATGGCGTACGGGCATGCTTGACTCGGTGCCGGGAGAGCCATAGGATGCGTTGGAACCGGCCGTGCGGCGGCATGGTCGTGTGTGCAAATATGGCGGTTTTGCGGCCGTGGAGGCATGGTTAAGGGCCCTTCGGGCTCTCGGGTGATGAAAAACTCTATGGTGGAGAGGTGAGAGGCATCAAAATGGCTTAACCATGGCGTACGGGCGTGCTTGACCCGGTGCCGAGAGCCGTAGGATGCACGGGATCCGGCCGTGCGGCGGCACGGTCGTGTGTGCAATTATGGATGTTACGGAGTCGTGGAGCTATAGTTAAGGGCCGTTCGGGCTCTCGGGTGATGACAAATATTGTGGTGGTGAGGCCGGAGGCGTCAAAATGCCTTAACCATGGCATACGGTCGTGCTTGACCTAGTGTCGAGAGCTATAGGACATGCGAGGAAGCTGGGCGTGCGGTAGCATAGTCGTGTGTGCAAATATGGCGGTTCTAGAGCTGTGGAGCCATGGTTAAGGGCCATTCGGGTTCTCGGGCGGTAATAAACGCTGTGGTGGAGAGGCCAAAGGTGTTAAAATGCCTTAACCATGGTGCATGGGCGTGCTTGACTTGGTGCGAGGAGCCGTAGGACGCATAGGAACCGGCCGTGCGGCGGCAAAGTCGTGTGTGCAAATATGGCGGTTACGGAGCCGTGGAGCCGAGGTTAAGGGCCGTTCGGGCTCTCGGCGATGACAAACGCTATGGTAGAGAGGCCGGAGGTGTCAAAATGCCTTAACCATGGCGTACGGGCTTGCTTGACTCGGTCTTGGGAGCCATAGGATGCGTTGGAACCGACCATGCGGCGGCATGGTCGTGTGTGCAAATGTGGCGGTTTTGCGCCGTGGAGCCATGGTTAAGGGCCCTTCGGGCTCTCGGGTGATGGAAAACTCTATGGTGGAGAGGTGAGAGGCATCAAAATGGCTTAACCATGGCGTACGGGTGTGCTTGAACCGGTGCCGAGAGCCGTAGGATGCACGGGATCCGGCCGTGCGCCGGCACGGTCGTGTGTGCAATTATGGATGTTACTGGAGTCGTGGAGCTATAGTTAAGGGCCGTTCGGGCTCTCGGGTGATGACAAACATTGTGGTGGTGGGGCCGGAGGGTGTCAAAACGCCTTAACCATGGCATACGGTCGTGCTTGACCTAGTGTCGAGAGCTATAGGACACGTAGGAACCGGGCGTGCGGTAGCATAGTCGTGTGTGCAAATATGGCGGTTCTAGAGCGGTGGAGCCATGGTTAAGGGCCATTCGGGTTCTTGGGCGGCAACAAATGCTGTGGTCGAGAGGCCGGCGGTGTCAAAATGCCTTAACCATAGTGCATGGGCGTGCTTGACTTGGTGCGAGGAGCCGTAGGATGCGCGGGAACCGGCCGTGCGGCGGCAAAGTCGTGTGTGCAAATATGGCGGTTCGGAGCCGTGGAGCCGAGGTTAAGTGCCGTTCGGGCTCTCGAGTGATGCAAACGCTATGGTAGAGAGGCCGGAGAGGTGTCAAAATGCCTTAACCATGGCGTACGGGCATGCTTGACTCGGGCCGGGGAGCCATAAAATGCGTTGGAACCGGCCGTGCGGCGGCATGGTCGAGTGTGCAAATATGGCGGTTTTGGAGCCGTGGAGGCATGGTTAAGGGCCCTTCGGGCTCTCGGGTGATGGAAAACTCTATGGTGGAGAGGTGAGAGGCATCAAAATGGCTTAACCATGGCGTACGGGCGTGCTTGACCCGGTGCCGAGAGCCATAGGATGCACGGGATCCGGCCGTGCGGCGGCACGGTCGTGTGTGCAATTATGGATGTTACGGAGTCGTGGAGCTATAGTTAAGGGCCGTTCGGGCTCTCGGGTGATGACAAACATTGTGGTGGTGAGGCCGGAGGCATCAAAATGCCTTAACCATGGCATACGGTCATGCTTGACCTAGTGTCAGAGAGCTGTAGGACACGCACGAACCGGGCTGTGCGGTAGCATATTCGTGTGTGCAAATATGGCGGTTCTAGAGCTGTGGAGCCATGGTTAAGGGCCATTCGGGTTCTCGGGCGGCAACAAATGCTGTGGTGGAGAGGCTAGAGGTGTCAAAATGCCTTAACCATGGCGTACGGGCATGCTTGACTCGGTGCCGGGAGCCATAGGATGCGTTGGAGGCCCGGCCGTGCGGCGGCATGGTCGTGTGTGCAAATATGGCGGTTACGGAGCCGTGGAGCCAAGGTTAAGGGCCGTTCGGGCTCTCGGCGATGGCAAACGCTATGGTAGAGAGGCGAGAGGTGTCAAAATGCCTTAACCATGGCGTACGGGCATGCTTGACTCGGTGCCGAGAGAGCCATAGGATGCGTTGGAACCGGCCGTGCGGCGGCATGGTCGTGTGTGCAAATATGGCGGTTTTGCGGCCGTGGAGGCTGTGGTTAAGGGCCCTTCGGGCTCTCGGGTGATGAAAAACTCTATGGTGGAGAGGTGAGAGGCATCAAAATGGCTTAACCATGGCGTACGGGCGTGCTTGACCCGGTGCCGAGAGCCGTAGGATGCACGGGATCCGGGCGTGCGGCGGCACGGTCGTGTGTGCAATTATGGATGTTACGGAGTCGTGGAGCTATAGTTAAGGGCCGTTCGGGCTCTCGGGTGATGACAAATATTGTGGTGGTGAGGCCGGAGGCGTCAAAATGCCTTAACCATGGCATACGGTCGTGCTTGACCTAGTGTCGAGAGCTATAGGACATGCGAGGCTGGGCGTGCGGTAGCATAGTCGTGTGTGCAAATATGGCGGTTCTAGAGCTGTGGAGCCATGGTTAAGGGCCATTCGGGTTCTCGGGCGGTAATAAATGCTGTGGTGGAGAGGCCAAAGGTGTTAAAATGCCTTAACCATGGTGCATGGGCGTGCTTGACTTGGTGCGAGGAGCCGTAGGACGCATAGGAACCGGCCGTGCGGCAGCAAAGTCGTGTGTGCAAATATGGCGGTTACGGAGCCGTGGAGCCGAGGTTAAGGGCCGTTCGGGCTCTCGGCGATGACAAACGCTATGGTAGAGAGGCCGGAGGTGTCAAAATGCCTTAACCATGGCGTACGGGCTTGCTTGACTCGGTGCGGGAGCCATAGGACGCGTTGGAACCGACCATGCGGCGGCATGGTCGTGTGTGCAAATGTGGCGGTTTTTGCCCGTGGAGCCATGGTTAAGGGCCCTTCGGGCTCTCGGGTGATGGAAAACTCTATGGTGGAGAGGTGAGAGGCATCAAAATGGCTTAACCATGGCGTACGGGTGTGCTTGAACCGGTGCCGAGAGCCGTAGGATGCACGGGATCCGGCCGTGCGCCGGCACGGTCGTGTGTGCAATTATGGATGTTACGGAGTCGTGGAGCTATAGTTAAGGGCCGTTCGGGCTCTCGGGTGATGACAAACATTGTGGTGGTGGGGCCGGAGAGGTGTCAAAACGCCTTAACCATGGCATACGGTCGTGCTTGACCTAGTGTCGAGAGCTGTAGGACACGTAGGAACCGGGCTGTGCGGTAGCATAGTCGTGTGTGCAAATATGGCGTTCTAGAGCGGTGGAGCCATGGTTAAGGGCCATTCGGGTTCTTGGGCGGCAACAAATGCTGTGGTCGAGAGGCCGGCGGTGTCAAAACGCCTTAACCATAGTGCATGGGCGTGCTTGACTTGGTGCGAGGAGCCGTAGGATGCGCGGGAACCGGCCGTGCGGCGGCAAAGTCGTGTGTGCAAATATGGCGGTTACGGAGCCGTGGAGCCGGTTAAGTGCCGTTCGGGCTCTCGAGTGATGGCAAACGCTATGGTAGAGAGGCCGGAGGGTGTCAAAATGCCTTAACCATGGCGTACGGGCATGCTTGACTCGAGCCGGGAGCCATAAAATGCGTTGGAACCGGCCGTGCGGCGGCATGGTCGAGTGTGCAAATATGGCGGTTTTGGAGCCGTGGAGGCATGGTTAAGGGCCCTTCGGGCTCTCGGGTGATGGAAAACTCTATGGTGGAGAGGTGAGAGGCATCAAAATGGCTTAACCATGGCGTACGGGCGTGCTTGACCCGGTGCCGAGAGCCATAGGATGCACGGGGATCCGGCCGTGCGGCGGCACGGTCGTGTGTGCAATTATGGATGTTACGGGTCGTGGAGCTGTAGTTAAGGGCCGTTCGGGCTCTCGGGTGATGTGCTGGAAAACATTGTGGTGGGTAGGGCCCAAGGAGAGCATCAAAACATATGCTCATGGCTTGCTCTGGTCATGCTTGACACATAGATGTCAAGAAGGCATGAGACACGCACAGGCAGGAAGGCTGTGGTAGGCATATTCGGTGATGCAAATATGGCGGTTCTCAGGAGCCATGGTTGGGGCCATTCGGGTTCTGGGGGCAGCAGCAATGCTGTGGTAGAGGCTAGAGGTGTCAAAATGCCTTAACCATGGCATGCAGCACTCACCTGTTAGTACCGGCCTTGTGGGTCACATTGGTGAGCCTGACATCACAGCAGCATAATTAATGATGATACAAATCATAAGTGGATTCTGGAGCCGTGGAGGCAAGGTTAAGGGTCGTTGGGGGCTCAGAGGCGATGGCAAACGCTATGGTAGGGAGGCCGGAAGTGTCAAAATGCCTTAACCATGGCGTACGGGCATGCTTGACTCGGTGCGAGCCATAGGATGCGTTGGGGTGGCCGTGCGGCGGCATGGTCATGTGTGCAAATATGGCAGTTTTGCGAAGCGTGGAGAACATGGTTAAGGGCCCTTCGGGCTCTCGGGTGATGAAAAACTCCTATGGTGGAGAGGTGAGGGCATCAAAATGGCTTAACCATGGCGTACGGGCGTGCTTGACCGGTGCGAGGGCGAGTAGGATGCAGGATCCGGCGTGCGGCAGCACTGGAGAGTCATGTGTGCAACCGTATGGATGTTCGGAGTCGTGGAGCTATAGTTAAGGGCCTTTCGGGCTCTCGGGTGATGACAAATATTGTGGTGGTGAGGCCGGAGGCATCAAAACGCCTTAACCATGGCATACGGTCGTGCTTGACCTAGTGTCGAGAGCTATAGGACATACGAGAACCGGGCCAGGCGTTAGCATAGTCGTGTGTGCAAATATGGCAGTTCTAGAGCGTGGAGCCATGGTTAAGGGCCATTCGAGTTCTCGCCGGTAATAAACGCTGTGGTGGAGAGGCCAAAGGTGTTAAAATGCCTTAACCATGGTGCATGGGCGTGCTTGACTTGGTGCGAGGAGCCGAGGACGCATAGGAACCGGGCCGTGCGCGGCAAAGTCGGTGTGCAAATATGGCGGTTTTGGAGCCGTGGGAGCCGAGGTTAAGGGCCGTTCGGGATCTCGAGCGACGACAAACGCTATGGTAGAGAGGCGAGAGGTGTCAAAATGCCTTAACCATGGCGTACGGGCATGTTTGACTCGGTCGCGAGCCATAGGATGCGTTGGAACCGACCGTGCGGCGGCATGGTCGTGTGTGCAAATATGGCAATTTTGCGGCCGTGGAGCCATGGTTAAGGGCCCTTCGGGCTCTTGGGTGATGAAAAACTCTATGGTGGAGAGGTGAGAGGCATCAAAATGGCTCAACCATGGCGTACGTGCGTGTGCTTGACCCGGTGCGAGAGCGCGTAGGATGCACGGGATCCGGTCGTGCGGGGCACGACGTGTGTGCAATTATGGATGTTCGGAGTCGTGGAGCTATAGTTAAGGGCCGTTCGGGCTCTCGGGTGATGACAAATATTGTGGTGGTGAGGCCAGAGGTGTCAAAACACCTTAACCATGGCATACGGGCGTGCTTGACCTAGTGTCGAGAGCTATAGGACATGTAGGAACCGGCCGTGCGGTAGCATAGTCGTGTGTGCAAATATGGCAGTTCTAGAGCGGTGGAGCCATGGTTAAGGGCCATTCGGGTTCTTGGGCGGCAACAAATGCCGTGGTCGAGAGGCCGGCGGTGTCAAAACACCTTAACCATAGTGCATGGGCGTGCTTGACTTGGTGCGAGGAGCCGTAGGATGCGCGAGGAACCGGCCGTGCGCGAAGAAAGTCGTGTGTGCAAAATATGGCATTTCGAGCCGTGGAGCCGAGGTTAAGTGCCGTTCGGTCTCTTGAGTGACGGCAAACGCTATGGTAGAGGCCAGAGGTGTCAAAATGCCTTAACCATGGCGCATGTGCATGCTTGACTCGAGCCGGAGCCATAAAATGCGTTGGAACCGACCGTGCGGCAGCATGGTCGAGTGTGCAAATATGGCGCTTTGGAGCCGTGGAGGCATGGTTAAGGGCCCTTCGTTCTCTTAGGTGATGGAAAACTCTATGGTGGAGAGGTGAGAGGCATCAAAATGGCTTAACCATGGCGTACGTGCGTGCTTGACCCGATGCCGAGAGCCATAGGATGCACGGGATCCGACCGTGTGGCAGCACGGTCGTGTGTGCAATTATGGATGTTACGGAGTCGTGGAGTCAGAGTTAAGGGCCGTTCGGGCTCTCGGGTGATGACAAACATTGTGGTGGTGAGGCCAGAGGCATCAAAACGCCTTAACCATGGCATACGGTCATGCTTGACCTAGTGTCAAGAGCTTAGGACACGCACGGGTCATTATCAGTGCGGTAGCATATTCGTGTGTGCAAATATGGCGGTTCTAGAGCCGTGGAGCCATGGTTAAGGGCCATTCGGGTCCTCGCGGCAACAAATGCTGTGGTGGAGAGGCTAGAGGTGTCAAAATGCCTTAAGCATGGCGTACGGGCATGCTTGACTCTCGGTGCGGAGCCATAGGATGCGTTGGGCCCGATCATGCGGCAGCATGGTCGTGTGTGCAAATATGGCAGTTCTGGAGCCATGGAGCCAAGGTTAAGGGCGTTCAGGCTCTCGAGCGATGGCAAACACTATGGTAGAGAGGCCAGAGGTGTCAAAATGCCTTAACCATGGCGTACGGGCATGCTTGACTCGGTGCGAGAGCCATAGGATGCGTTGGAACCGTGCGGCAAAGATGGTCGTGTGTGCAAATATGGCAATTTTGCGGCCGTGGAGCCGTGGTTAAGGGCCCTTCGCTCTCGGGTGATGAAAAACTCTATGGTGGAGAGGTGAGAGGCATCAAAATGGCTTAACCATGGTGTACGTGCGTGCTTGACCCGGTGCGGAGAGCCGTAGGATGCATGGATCCGCCCAGGCGGCAGCACAGTCGTGTGTGCAATTATGGATGTTCGGAGTCGTGGAGCTATAGTTAAGGGCCGTTCGGGTCTCGGGTGATGACAAATATTGTGGTGGTGAGGCCAGAGGCATCAAAACGCCTTAACCATGGCATACGGTCATGCTTGACCTAGTGTTGAGAGCTATAGGACATGCGAGAACCGGGCCGTGCGGTAGCATAGTCGTGTGTGCAAATATGGCGGTTCTAGAGCTATGGGAGCCATGGTTAAGGGCCATTCGGTTCTTGGGTGGTAATAAACGCGTGGTGGAGAGGCCAAAGGTGTTAAAATGCCTTAACCATGGTGCATGGGCGTGCTTGACTTGGTGCGAGGAGCCGTGGGACGCATAGGAACCGCGCGTGCGGCGGCAAAGTCGTGTGTGCAAATATGGTAGTTTTGGAGCCGTGGGCCGAGGTCAAGGGCCATTCAGGCTCTCGGCGATGACAAACGCTATGGTAGAGAGGCGTAGGTGTCAAAATGCCTTAACCATGGCGCACGGGCTTGCTTGACTCGGTGCGGAGCCATAGGACGCGTTGGAGTGGCGGTTTACCGCCGTGGAGCCATGGTTATGGGCCCTTCGGGCTCTCGAGTGATGGAAAACTCTATGGTGGAGAGGTGAGAGGCATCAAAATGGCTTAACCATGGCGTACGGTTGTGCTTGAACCGGTGCCGAGCCGTAGGATGCACGGATCCGGCCGTGCGCCGGCACGATCGTGTGTGCAATTATGGATGTTACGGAGTCGTGGAGCTATAGTTAAGGGCCGTTCGGGCTCTCGGGTGATGACAAACATTGTGGTGGTGGGGCCGGAGGTGTCAAATCGCCTTAACCATGGCATACGGTCGTGCTTGACCTAGTGTCGAGCTGTAGGACACGTAGGAACCGGGCCGTGCGGTAGCATAGTCGTGTGTGCAAATATGGCGGTTCTAGAGTGGTGGAGCCATGGTTAAGGGCCATTCTAGTTCTTAGGCGGCAACAAATGCTGTGGTCGAAAGGCCAGCGGTGTCAAAATGGCTTAACCATAGTGCATGGGCGTGCTTGACTTGGTGCGAGGAGCCGTAGGATGCACAGGAACCGGCCGTGCGGCAGCAAAGTCGTGTGTGCAAATATGGCAGTTCCAGAGCCGTGGAGCCAAGGTTAAGGGCCGTTCGGAGCTCTCGAGCGATGGCAAACACTATGGTAGAGGCCGGAGGTGTCAAAATGCCTTAACCATGGCGTACGGGCATGTTTGACTCAGTCTTAGAGAGCCATAGGATGCGTTGGAACCGACCGTGCGGCAGCATGGTCGTGTGTGCAAATATGGCAATTTTGCGCCGTGAGCCATGGTTAAGGGCCCTTCAGGCTCTCGGGTGATGAAAACTCTATGGTGGAGAGGTGAGAGGCATCGAAATGGCTTAACCATGGCGTACGGCGTGCTTGAGCCGGTGCCGAGAGCCGTAGGATGCACATGATCCGGCCGTGCGGCAGCACGGTCGTGTGTGCAATTATGGATGTCTACGGAGTCGTGGAGCTATAGTTAAGGGCCGTTCGGGCTCTCGGGTGATGACAAATATTGTGGTGGTGAGGCCAGAGTCGTCAAAACGCCATAACCATGGCATACGGTCGTGCTTGACCTAGTGTCAAGAGCAATAGGACATGCACGAACCGGCTGTGCGTAGCATAGTCGTGTGTGCAAATATGGCAGTTCTAGAGCCGTGGAGCCATGGTTAAGGGCCATTCGAATTCTCGTGTGGTAATAAACGCTGTGGTGGAGAGGCCAAAGGTGTTAAAATGCCTTAACCATGGTGCGTGGGGCGTGCTTGACTTGGTGCGAGGAGCCGTAGGATGCATAGGAACCGCCGTGCGGCAAAGAAAGTCGTGTGTGCAAATATGGCAGTTCTGGAGCCGTGGAGCCGAGGTTAAGGGCCGTTCAGGCTCTCGAGCGATGACAAATGCTATGGTAGAGAGGCCAGAGGTGTCAAAATGCCTTAACCATGGCGTACGGGCTTGCTTGACTCAGTGCCGGAGCCATAGGACGCGTTGGAACCGACCATGCGGCAGCATGGTCGTGTGTGCAAATGTGGCAGTTTTTGCCGTGGAGCCATGGTTAAGGGCCCTTCGGGCTCTCGAGTGATGGAAAACTCTATGGTGGAGAGGTGAGAGGCATCAAAATGGCTTAACCATGGCGTACGGGGCGTGCTTGACCCGGTGCCGAGAGCCATAGGATGCACGGGATCCGACCGTGGCAGCACGGTTGTGTGTGCAATTATGGATGTTACGAGTCGTGGAGCTGTAGTTAAGGGCCGTTCGGGCTCTCGGTGATGACAAACATTGTGGTGGTGAGGCCCGGAAGGCATCAAAATGCCTTAACCATGGCATACGGTCATGCTTGACCTAGTGTCAAGAGCTCAGTAGGACACGCACGAACCGGTTTGTGCGGTAGCATATTCGTGTGTGCAAATATGGCGGTTCTAGAGCCAGGAGCCATGGTTAAGGGCCATTCGGGTTCTCGGGCGGTAACTAACGGCGTGGTGGAGAGGCCAAAGGTGTCAAAATGCCTTAACCATGGCGTACGGGCATGCTTGACTCGGTGCGGGAGCCATAGGATGCGTTAGGGACCGACCATGCGACGGCATGGTCGTGTGTGCAAATATGGCGGTTACGAGCCGTGGAGCCAAGGTTAAGGGCCGTTCGGGCCCTCGAGCGATGGCAAACACTATGGTAGAGAGGCTAGAGGTGTCAAAATGCCTTAACCATGGCGTACGGGCATGTTTGACTCGGTCGAGAGCCATAGGATGCGTTGGAACCGACCGTGCGGCAGATGGTCGTGTGTGCAAATATGGCAATTTTGCCCGTGGAGCTGTGGTTAAGGGCCCTTCGGGCTCTCGGGTGATGAAAAACTCTATGGTGGAGAGGTGAGAGGCATCGAAATGGCTTAACCATGGCGTAGGTGCGTGCTTGACTCGGTGCCGAGAGCCGTAGGATGCACGGGATCCGGGCGGCGGGCAAAGACCGTCGTGTGTGCAATTATGGATGTTCGGAGTCGTGGAGCTATAGTTAAGGGCCGTTCGGGCTCTCGGAAAGTGATGACAAATATTGTGGTGGTGAGGCCGGAGGCATCAAAACGCCTTAACCATGGCATACGGTCGTGCTTGACCTAGTGTCGAGAGCTATAGGACATGCGTAGGAACCGAGGCGTGCGGTGGCATATCTTCGTGTGTGCAAATATGGCGGTTCTAGAGCCGTGGAGCCATGGTTAAGGGCCATTCGGGTTCTTGGGGCGGTAATAAACGCTGTGATGGAGAGGCCAAAGGTGTTAAAATGCCTTAACCATGGTGCATGGGCGTGCTTGACTTGGTGCGAGAGCCGTAGGAGGACGCATAGGAACCGGCGTGCGCGGAAAGTCGTGTGTGCAAATATGGTAGTTTTGGAGCCGTGGAGCCGAGGTTAAGGCCATTCGGGCTCGAGCGATGACAAACGCTATGGTAGAGAGGCCGGAGGTGTCAAAATGCCTTAACCATGGCGTACGGGCTTGCTTGACTCGGGCGGAGCCATAGGACGCGTTGGAACCGACCGTCATGCGGCGGCATGGTCGTGTGTGCAAATGTGGTAGTTTTACCGCCGTGGAGCCATGGTTAAGGGCCCTTCTCGGCTCTCGAGTGATGGAAAACTCTATGGTGGAGAGGTGAGAGGCATCAAAATGGCTTAACCATGGCGTACGGGTGTGCTTGAACCGGTGCCGAGAGCCGTAGGATGCACGGATCCGGGCCGTGCGCCGGCACAACGTGTGTGCAATTATGGATGTTCAGAGTCGTGGAGCTATAGTTAGGGCCGTTCGGGCTCTCGGGTGATGACAAACATTGTGGTGGTGGGGCCGGAGGTGTCAAAACGCCTTAACCATGGCATACGGTCATGCTTGACCTAGTGTCGAGAGTCAGGGACACGTAGGAACCGGGTCATGCGGTAGCATAGTCGTGTGTGCAAATATGGCAGTTCTAGAGTGGTGGAGCCATGGTTAAGGGCCATTCGGGTTCTTGGGCGGCAACAAATGCCGTGGTCGAAAGGCTAGGTGTCAAATGGCTTAACCATAGTGCATGGGCGTGCTTGACTTGGTGCGAGGAGCCGTAGGATGCACGAGAAACCGGCCGTGGCGGCATGGTCGTGTGTGCAAATATGGCGGTTCGAGCCGTGGAGCCAAGGTTAAGGGCCGTTCGGGCTCTCGAGCGATGGCAAACACTATGGTAGAGAGGCCGAGGTGTCAAAATGCCTTAACCATGGCGTACGGCATGTTTGACTCGAAGCCGAGAGCCATAGGATGCGTTGGAACCGACCGTGTGGCGCATGGTCGTGTGTGCAAATATGGCAA
Organism: Themeda triandra; assembly: GCA_018135685.1. Taxonomy (NCBI): domain Eukaryota; kingdom Viridiplantae; phylum Streptophyta; class Magnoliopsida; order Poales; family Poaceae; genus Themeda; species Themeda triandra. The sequence continues at coordinate 60,685 of JAENPR010002147.1, read as the reverse complement.
TTTTGGTACGTGAGCCGTGGTTAAGGGCCCTTCGGGCTCTCGGGTGATGAAAAACTCTATGGTGGAGAGGTGAGAGGCATCAAAATGGCTTAACCATGGCGTACGGCGTGCTTGACTTGGTGCCGAGCCGTAGGATGCACGGAGATCCTGGCAAGGGCAAAGACAAGGTGTGTGCAATTATGGATGTTGAGTCGTGGAGCTATAGTTAAGGGCCATTCGGCTCTCGGGTGATGACAAATATTGTGGTGTTGAGGCCGGGGCGTCAAAACGCCTTAACCATGGCATACGGTCATGCTTGACCTAGTGTCGAGAGCTATAGGACATGCAGGAACCGGCCGTGCGGTAGCATAGTCGTGTGTGCAAATATGGCAGTTCTAGAGCCGTGGAGCCATGGTTAAGGGCCATTCGGGTTCTCGGGCGGTAATAAACGCTGTGGTGGAGAGGCCAGAGGTGTCAAAATGCCTTAACCATGGTGCATGGGCGTGCTTGACTTGGTGCGACGAGCCGTAGGCGCATAGGAACCGGCCGTGCGGCGGCAAAGTCATGTGCAAATATGGTAGTTCTCGGAGCCGTGGAGCCGAGGTTAAGGGCCATTCGGGCTCTCGAGCGACGACAAACGCTATGGTAGAGAGGCCGGAGGTGTCAAAATGCCTTAACCATGGCGTACGGGCTTGCTTGACTCGGTGCGGGAGCCATAGGACGTGTTGGAACCGACCATGCGGCAAAGATGGTCGTGTGTGCAAATGTGGCGGTTTTGCCGTGGAGCCATGGTTAAGGGCCCTTCGGGCTCTCGAGTGATGGAAAACTCTATGGTGGAGAGGTGAGAGGCATCAAAATGGCTTAACCATGGCATACGGGTGTGCTTGAACCGGTGCCGAGAGCCGTAGGATGCACGGGGATCCGGCCGTGCGCCGGACAGTCGTGTGTGCAATTATGGATGTTCGGAGTCGTGGAGCTATAGTTAAGGGCCGTTCGCGCTCTCGGGTGATGACAAACATTGTGGTGGTGGGGCCAGAGGTGTCAAAACGCCTTAACCATGGCATACGGTCGTGCTTGACCTAGTGTCGAGAGCTGTAGGACACGTAGGAACTGGCTGTGCGGTAGCATAGTCGTGTGTGCAAATATGGCAGTTCTAGAGTGGTGGAGCCATGGTTAAGGGCCATTCGGGTTCTTGGGTGGCAACAAATGCTGTGGTCGAGAGGCCAGCGGTGTCAAAATGGCTTAACCATAGTGCATGGGCGTGCTTGACTTGGTGCGAGGAGCCGTAGGATGCACAGGAACCGGCCGTGCGGCAGCAAAGTCGTGTGTGCAAATATGGCAGTTCTGGAGCCGTGGAGCCGAGGTTAAGTGCCGTTCAGGCTCTCGAGTGACGGCAAATGCTATGGTAGAGAGGCCGTGAGGTGTCAAAATGCCTTAACCATGGCGCACGAGCATGCTTGACTCCGGAGCGGGAGCCATAAGATGCGTTGGAACCGGCCGTGCGGCAGCATGGTCGAGTGTGCAAATATGGCAGTTTTGGAGCCGTGGAGGCATGGTTAAGGGCCCTTCAGGCTCTCGGGTGATGGAAAACTCTATGGTGGAGAGGTGAGAGGCATCAAAATGGCTTAACCATGGCGTACGGCGTGCTTGACCCGGTGCCGAGAGCCATAGGATGCACGGATCCGGCCGTGCGGCAAGCACGGTCGTGTGTGCAATTATGGATGTTACGGAGTCGTGGAGCTGTAGTTAAGGGCCGTTCGGGCTCTCGGTGATGACAAACATTGTGGTGGTGAGGCCGGAGGCATCAAAATGCCTTAACCATGGCATACGGTCATGCTTGACCTAGTGTCAAGAGGCCGTAGGACACGCACGAACCGGCCGTGCGGTAGCATATTCGTGTGTGCAAATATGGCGGTTCTAGAGCCGTGGAGCCATGGTTAAGGGCCATTCAAGTTCTCGAGGCGGCAACAAACACTGGGTGGAGAGGCTAGAGGTGTCAAAATGCCTTAACCATGGCGTACGGGCATGCTTGACTCGGTGCGGGAGCCATAGGATGCGTTGGAGCGGCGGGTGCGGCGGCATGGTCGTGTGTGCAAATATGGTTACGGAGTGGAGCCAAGGTTAAGGGCCGTTCGGGCTCTCGAAGCGATGGCAAACACTATGGTAGAGAGGCCGAGGTGTCAAAATGCCTTAACCATGGTGTACGGGCATGCTTGACTCCGGTGCGAGAGCCATAGGATGCGTTGGAACCGGCCGTGCGGCGGCATGGTCGTGTGTGCAAATATGGCAGTTTTGCGGCCGTGGAGCCGTGGTTAAGGGCCCTTCAGATCTCCGGGTGATGAAAAACTCTATGGTGGAGAGGTGAGAGGCATCAAAATGGCTTAACCATGGCGTACGGGTGTGCTTGACCCGGTGCGAGAGCCGTAGGATGCACGGATCCGGGCGTGCGGCAGCACGGTCGTGTGTGCAATTATGGATGTTACGGAGTCGTGGAGCTATAGTTAAGGGCCGTTCGGGCTCTCGGGTGATGACAAATATTGTGGTGGTGAGGCCAGAGGCGTCAAAACGCCTTAACCATGGCATATGGTCGTGCTTGACCTAGTGTCGAGAGCTATAGGACATGCAGAACCGGCTCGCGGTAGCATAGTCGTGTGTGCAAATATGGCGGTTCTAGAGCCGTGGAGCCATGGTTAAGGGCCATTCGGGTTTCGGGGGTAATAAACGTGTGGTGGAGAGGCCAAAGGTGTTAAAACGCCTTAACCATGGTGCATGGGCATGCTTGACTTGGTGCGAGGAGCCGTAGGACGCATAGGAACCGCCGTGTGCGGCGGCAAAGAAAAGTCGTGTGTGCAAATATGGCGGTTACGAGCCGTGGAGCCGAGGTTAAGGGCCATTCGGGCTCTCGAGCGATGACAAACGCTATGGTAGAGAGGCCGAGGTGTCAAAATGCCTTAACCATGGCGTACGGGCTTGCTTGACTCGGTGCGGGAGCCATAGGACGTTGGAACCGACCATGCGCGGCATGGTCGTGTGTGCAAATGTGGCGGTTTCGCCGTGGAGCCATGGTTAAGGGCCCTTCGAAGCTCTCGGGTGATGGAAAACTCTATGGTGGAGAGGTGAGAGGCATCAAAATGGCTTAACCATGGCGTACGGTGTGCTTGAACCGGTGCCGAGAGCCGTAGGATGCACGGGATCCGGCCGTGCGCCGGACTGTCGTGTGTGCAATTATGGATGTTCTCGAGTCGTGGAGCTATAGTTAAGGGCCGTTCGGGCTCTCGGGTGATGACAAACATTGTGGTGGTGGGGCCAGAGGTGTCAAAATGCCTTAACCATGGCATACGGTCGTGCTTGACCTAGTGTCGAGAGTCAGAGGACATGTAGGAACCTACCGTGCGGTAGCATAGTCGTGTGTGCAAATATGGCGGTCTAGAGTGGTGGAGCCATGGTTAAGGGCCATTCGGGTTCTTGGGCAGCAACAAATGCTGTGGTCGAGAGGCCAGCGGTGTCAAAACGCCTTAACCATAGTGCATGGGCGTGCTTGACTTGGTGCGAGGAGCCGTAGGATGCGCAGGAACCGGCCGTGCGGTAGCAAAGTCGTGTGTGCAAATATGGCAGTTCTAGAGCCGTGGAGCCGAGGTTAAGTGCCGTTCAGGCTCTCAAGTGACGGCAAACGCTATGGTAGGGAGGCGGAGGTGTCAAAATGCCTTAACCATGGCGTACGGGCATGCTTGACTCGGAAAGCGGAGCCATAAAATGCGTTGGAACCGACCGTGCGGCAGCATGGTCGAGTGTGCAAATATGGCAGTTTTGGAGCCGTGGAGGCATGGTTAAGGGCCCTTCAGGCTCTCGAGGTGATGGAAAACTCTATGGTGGAGAGGTGAGAGGCATCAAAATGGCTTAACCATGGCGTACGGGCGTGCTTGACCCGTGCCGAGAGCCATAGGATGCACGGGGATCCGACCGGTGCGGCAAACGGTCGTGTGTGTAATTATGGATGTTCTAGAGTCGTGGAGCTGTAGTTAAGGGCCGTTCGGGCTCTCGGGTGATGACAAACATTGTGGTGGTGAGGCCAGAGGCATCAAAACGCCTTAACCATGGCATACGGTCATGCTTGACCTAGTGTCAAGAGCCGTAGGACACGCACGAACCGGCCGGCGGTAGCATATTCGTGTGTGCAAATATGGCGCTTCTAGAGCTGTGGAGCCATGGTTAAGGGCCATTTAGGTTCTTAGGCGGCAACAAACGCTGTGGTGGAGAGGTTAGAGGTGTCAAAATGCCTTAACCATGGCGTACGGGCATGCTTGACTCGGTAGGAGCCATAGGATGCGTTGGAACCGGCCGTGCGGCAAAGCATGGTCGTGTGTGCAAATATGGCGCTTCTGGAGCCGTGGAGCCAAGGTTAAGGGCTGTTCAGGCTCTCGAGTGATGGCAAACACTATGGTAGAGAGGCCAGAGGTGTCAAAATGCCTTAACCATGGCGTACGGGCATGCTTGACTCAGTGCCGAGAGCCATAGGATGTGTTGGAACCGACCGTGCGGCAGCATGGTCGTGTGTGCAAATATGGCAGTTTTGCAGCCGTGGAGCTATGGTTAAGGGCCCTTCAGGCTCTTGGGTGATGGAAAACTCTATGGTGGAGAGGTGAGAGGCATCAAAATGGCTTAACCATGGCGTACGGGTGTGCTTGAACCGGTGCCGAGAGCCATAGGATGCACGGGGATCCGGCCGTGCGCCGGCACGTCGTGTGTGCAATTATGGATGTTACGAGTCGTGGAGCTATAGTTAAGGGCCGTTCGGGCTCTCGGGTGATGACAAACATTGTGGTGGTGGGGCCGAGAGGTGTCAAAACGCCTTAACCATGGCATACGGTCGTGCTTGACCTAGTGTCGAGAGCTCAGTAGGACACGTAGGAACGTGGGCCGTGCGGTAGCATAGTCGTGTGTGCAAATATGGCAGTTCTAGAGTGGTGGAGCCATGGTTAAGGGCCATTCGGGTTCTTGGGCGGCAACAAATGCCGTGGTCGAGAGGCCAGGTGTCAAAACGGCTTAACCATAGTGCATGGGCGTGCTTGACTTGGTGCGAGGAGCCGTAGGATGCATAGGAACCGGCCGTGCGGCGGCAAGTCGTGTGTGCAAATATGGCGGTTCTGGAGCCGTGGAGCCGAGGTAACAAGTGCCGTTCGGTGCTCTCGAAAGTGACGGCAAACGCTATGGTAGAGAGGCCGGAGGTGTCAAAATGCCTTAACCATGGCGTGGGCATGCTTGACTCGAGTCGGAGCCATAAATGCGTTGGAACCGACCGTGCGGCAGCATGGTCGAGTGTGCAAATATGGCGCTTTTGGAGCCGTGGAGGCATGGTTAAGGGCCCTTCGAGGCTCTCGGGTTATGGAAAACTCTATGGTGGAGAGGTGAGAGGCATCAAAATGGCTTAACCATGGCGTACGGGCGTGCTTGACCCGATGCCAAGAGCCATACGATGCACGATCCGGCACGTGCGCCGACAGTCTTTGTGTGCAATTATGGATGTTCTGAGTCGTGGAGCTGTAGTTAAGGGCCGTTCGGGCTCTCGGGTGATGACAAACATTGTGGTGGTGAGGCCCCGGAGGCATCAAAACGCCTTAACCATGGCATACGGTCATGCTTGACCTAGTGTCAAGAGCCGTAGGACATGCACGAACCGGCGTGCGGTAGCATATTCGTGTGTGCAAATATGGCGTTCTAGAGCGGTGGAGCCATGGTTAAGGGCCATTCGGGTTCTCGGGCGGCAACAAACGCCGTGGTGGAGAGGCTAGAGGTGTCAAAATGCCTTAACCATGGCGTACGGCATGCTTGACTCGGTGCCGAGCCATAGGATGCGTTGGAACCGACCGTGCGGCGGCATGATGGTCGGTGCAAATATGGCAGCTTACGGAGCCGTGGAGCCAAGGTTAAGGGCCGTTCAGGCTCTTGAGCGATGGCAAACGCTATGGTAGAGAGGCCAGAGGTGTCAAAATGCCTTAACCATGGTGTACGGGCATGCTTGACTCGCCGAGAGCCATAGGATGCGTTGGAACCGACCGTGCGGCAGCATGGTCGTGTGTGCAAATATGGCGGTTTTGCAGCCGTGGAGCATGGGTTAAGGGCCCTTCAGGCTCTCGGGTGATGAAAACTCTATGGTGGAGAGGTGAGAGGCATCAAAATGGCTTAACCATGGCGTACGGCGTGCTTGACCCGGTGCCGAGAGCCGTAGGATGCACGGGATCCGGCCGTGCAATTGTGTGCAATTATGGATGTTCGAGTCGTGGAGCTATAGTTAAGGGCCGTTCGGGCTCTCGGGTAATGACAAATATTGTGGTGGTGAGGCCGAGGCGTCAAAATGCCTTAACCATGGCATACGGTCATGCTTGACCTAGTGTCGAGAGCTATAGGACATGCAGAACCGGCTATGCGGTAGCATAGTCGTGTGTGCAAATATGGCGCTTCTAGAGCTCATGGAGCCATGGTTAAGGGCCATTCGGGTTCTCGCGGTAATAAATGCTATGGTGGAGAGGCCAAAGGTGTTAAAACGCCTTAACCATGGTGCATGGGCGTGCTTGACTTGGTGTGAGGAGCCGTAGGACGCATAGGAACCGCCGTGCGCGGCAAAGTCGTGTGTGCAAATATGGCACTTCGGGAGCCATGGAGCCGAGGTTAAGGGCCGTTCGGGCTCTCGAGCGATGACAAACGCTATGGTAGAGAGGCGGAGGTGTCAAAATGCCTTAACCATGGTGTACGGGCTTGCTTGACTCGGTCCGGGAGCCATAGGACGCGTTGGAACCGACCATGCGGCAAAGATGGTCGTGTGTGCAAATGTGGCAGTTTACCGCCGTGGAGCCATGGTTAAGGGCCCTTCGGGCTCTCGGGTGATGGAAAACTCTATGGTGGAGAGGTGAGAGGCATCAAAATGGCTTAACCATGGCGTCCGGGTGTGCTTGAACCGGTGCCGAGAGCCGTAGGATGCACGGGATCCGGCCGTGCGCCGACAGTTGTGTGTGCAATTATGGATGTTCGAGTCGTGGAGCTATAGTTAAGGGCCGTTCGGGCTCTTGGGTGATGACAAACATTGTGGTGGTGGGGCCGGAGGTGTCAAAATGCCTTACCATGGCATACGGTCGTGCTCGACCTAGTGTCGAGAGCCGAGGACACGTAGGAACCGCCGGTTCTGTGCGGTAGCATAGTCGTGTGTGTGCAAATATGGCGGTTCTAGAGCGGTGGAGCCATGGTTAAGGGCCATTCGGGTTCGTGGGCGGCAACGAATGCTGTGGTCGAGAGGCCAAAGGTGTCAAAACGCCTTAACCATAGTGCATGGGCGTGCTTGACTTGGTGCGAGGAGCCGTAGGATGCGCAGAACCGGCCGTGTGGCGGCAAGAGTCGTGTGTGCAAATATGGCGGTTAAGGGAGCCGTGGTGCCGAGGTTAAGTGCCGTTCAGGCTCTCGAGTGATGGAAAACGCTATGGTAGAGAGGCCAGAGGTGTCAAAATGCCTTAACCATGGCGTACAGGCATGCTTGACTCAGAGCCGGGAGCCATAAAATGCGTTGGAACCGACCGTGCGGCAGCATGGTCGAGTGTGCAAATATGGCAGTTTTGGAGCCGTGGTGGCATGGTTATGGGCCCTTCAGGCTCTCAGGTGATGGAAAACTCTATGGTGGAGAGGTGAGAGGCATCAAAATGGCTTAACCATGGCGTCCAGGTGTGCTTGAACCGGTGCCGAGAGCCGTAGGATGCACAGGATCCGGCCGTGCGCCAGCACAGTTGTGTGTGCAATTATGGATGTTCTGGAGTCGTGGAGCTATAATTAAGGGCCGTTCGGGCTCTTGGGTGATGACAAACATTGTGGTGGTGGGGCCAGAGGTGTCAAAACGCCTTACCATGGCATACGGTCGTGCTCGACCTAGTGTCGAGTCAGTAGGACACGTAGGAACCCGAGCCGTGCGGTAGCATAGTCGTGTGTGCAAATATGGCAGTTCTAGAGCGGTGGAGCCATGGTTAAGGGCCATTCGGGTTCGTGGGCGGCAACGAATGCTGTGGTCGAGAGGCCAGCGGTGTCAAAACGCCTTAACCATAGTGCATGGGCGTGCTTGACTTGGTGCGAGGAGCCGTAGGATGCGCAGGAACCGCCGTGCGCGCGCAAAGTCGTGTGTGCAAATATGGCGGTTCGGAGCCGTGGTGCCGAGGTTAAGTGCCGTTCGTGCTCTCGAGTGATGGCAAACGCTATGGTAGAGAGGCCGGAGGTGTCAAAATGCCTTAACCATGGCGCATGGGCATGCTTGACTCGGAGAGCCGGAGCCATAAAATGCGTTGGAACCGACCGTGCGGGCAGCATGGTCGAGTGTGCAAATATGGCGTTTTGGAGCCGTGGAGGCATGGTTATGGGCCCTTCGGCTCTCGGGTGATGGAAAACTCTATGGTGGAGAGGTGAGAGGCATCAAAATGGCTTAACCATGGCGTACGGGCGTGCTTGACCCGTGCCGAGAGCCGTAGGATGCACACGGGATCCGCTGTGCGGCAAACGACCGTGTGTGCAATCATGGATGTTCTGGAGTCGTGGAGCTATAGTTAAGTGCCGTTCGGGCTCTCGGGTGATGACAAATATTGTGGTGGTGAGGCCAGAGGAGTCAAAACACCTTAACCATGGCATACGGTCGTGCTTGACCTAGTGTCGAGAGGTATAGGACATGCAGAACCGGCTGTGCGGTAGCATAGTCGTGTGTGCAAATATGGCGCTTCTAGAGCCGGAGCCATGGTTAAGGGCCATTCGGGTTCTCTAGCGGTAATAAATGCTATGGTGGAGAGGCCAAAGGTGTTAAAACGCCTTAACCATGGTGCATGGGCGTGCTTGACTTGGTGTGAGGAGCCGTAGGACGCATAGGAACCGGCCGTGCGAAGAAAGTCGTGTGTGCAAATATGGCACTTCGAGCCATGGAGCCGAGGTTAAGGGCTGTTCGGGCTCGAGCGATGACAAACGCTATGGTAGAGAGGCCCGAGAGGTGTCAAAATGCCTTAACCATGGTGTACGGGCTTGCTTGACTCGGTCGGGAGCCATAGGACGCGTTGGAACCGACCATGCGGCAAAGATGGTCGTGTGTGCAAATGTGGCAGCTTTTCCGCGTGGAGCCATGGTTAAGGGCCCTTCGGGCTCTCGTGATGGAAAACTCTATGGTGGAGAGGTGAGAGGCATCAAAATGGCTTAACCATGGCGTCCAGTGTGCTTGAACCGGTGCCGAGAGCCGTAGGATGCACGGATCCGGCCGTGCGCCGGACACGGTTGTGTGCAATTATGGATGTTCTGAGTCGTGGAGCTATAGTTAAGGGCCGTTCGGGCTCTTGGGTGATGACAAACATTGTGGTGGTGGGGCCAGAGGTGTCAAAATGCCTTACCATGGCATACGGTCGTGCTCGACCTAGTGTCGAGAGTCAGAGGACACGTAGGAACCGGCCGTGCGGTAGCATAGTCGTGTGTGCAAATATGGCAGTTCTAGAGCGGTGGAGCCATGGTTAAGGGCCATTCGGGTTCGTGGGCGGCAACGAATGCCGTGGTCGAGGGCTAGGTGTCAAAACGCCTTAACCATAGTGCATGGGCGTGCTTGACTTGGTGCGAGGAGCCGTAGGATGCGCAGGAACCGGCCGTGTGGCGGCAAAGAAGTCGTGTGTGCAAATATGGCGGTTCGGAGCCGTGGTGCCGAGGTTAAGTGCCGTTCGGCTCTCGAGTGATGGAAAACGCTATGGTAGAGAGGCCGGAGGTGTCAAAATGCCTTAACCATGGCGTACGGCATGCTTGACTCGAGCCGGAGCCATAAATGCGTTGGAACCGACCGTGCGGCGATGGTCGAGTGTGCAAATATGGCGCTTTGGAGCCGTGGTGGCATGGTTATGGGCCCTTCAGGCTCTCAGGTGATGGAAAACTCTATGGTGGAGAGGTGAGAGGCATCAAAATGGCTTAACCATGGCGTCCAGGTGTGCTTGAACCGGTGCCGAGAGCCGTAGGATGCACAGGATCCGGCCGTGCGCCAGCACAGTTGTGTGTGCAATTATGGATGTTCTGGAGTCGTGGAGCTATAATTAAGGGCCGTTCGGGCTCTTGGGTGATGACAAACATTGTGGTGGTGGGGCCAGAGGTGTCAAAACGCCTTACCATGGCATACGGTCGTGCTCGACCTAGTGTCGAGAGCTATAGGACACGTAGGAACCGGCTGTGCGGTAGCATAGTCGTGTGTGCAAATATGGCAGTTCTAGAGCGGTGGAGCCATGGTTAAGGGCCATTCGGGTTCGTGGGCGGCAACGAATGCTGTGGTCGAGAGGCCAAAGGTGTCAAGACGCCTTAACCATAGTGCATGGGCGTGCTTGACTTGGTGCGAGGAGCCGTAGGATGCGCAGGAACCGGCCGTGCGGCAAAGAAAAGTCGTGTGTGCAAATATGGCGGTTACGGAGCCGTGGTGCCGAGGTTAAGTGCCGTTCGTGCTCTCGAGTGATGGCAAACGCTATGGTAGAGAGGCCAAGGTGTCAAAATGCCTTAACCATGGCGTACGGTGCATGCTTGACTCGGCCGGGAGCCATAAAATGCGTTGGAACCGGCCGTGCGGCGGCATGGTCGAGTGTGCAAATATGGCGCTTTGGAGCCGTGGAGGCATGGTTATGGGCCCTTCGGCTCTCGTGATGGAAAACTCTATGGTGGAGAGGTGAGAGGCATCAAAATGGCTTAACCATGGCGTACGGGCGTGCTTGACCCGTGCGCCGAGAGCCGTAGGATGCACGGATCCGGCCGTGCGGCAAAGCACCCGTGTGTGCAATCATGGATGTTCGAGTCGTGGAGCTATAGTTAAGTGCCGTTCGGGCTCTCAGGTGATGACAAATATTGTGGTGGTGAGGCCAGAGGAGTCAAAACACCTTAACCATGGCATACGGTCGTGCTTGACCTAGTGTCGAGAGGTATAGGACATGCAGGAACCGGGCCGTGCGGTAGCATAGTCGTGTGTGCAAATATGGCGTTCTAGAGCCGTGGAGCCATGGTTAAGGGCCATTCGGGTTCTCGGGCGGTAATAAACGCCGTGGTGGAGAGGCCAAAGGTGTTAAAACGCCTTAACCATGGTGCATGGGCGTGCTTGACTTGGTGCGAGGAGCCGTAGGACGATAGGAACCGCCGTGCGCGAAAAGTCGTGTGTGCAAATATGGCGCTCGGAGCCGTGGTGCCGAGGTTAAGTGCCGTTCGTGCTCTCGAGTGATGGAAAACGCTATGGTAGAGAGGCTGAGGGGTGTCAAAATGCCTTAACCATGGCGCATGTGCATGCTTGACTCGGGAGCCGGAGCCATAAAATGCGTTGGAACCGACCGTGCGGCATGGTCGAGTGTGCAAATATGGCGCTTTGGAGCCGTGGAGGCATGGTTATGGGCCCTTCGTGCTCTCGGTGATGGAAAACTCTATGGTGGAGAGGTGAGAGGCATCAAAATGGCTTAACCATGGCGTCCAGGTGTGCTTGAACCGGTGCCGAGAGCCGTAGGATGCACAGGATCCGGCCGTGCGCCAGCACAGTTGTGTGTGCAATTATGGATGTTCTGGAGTCGTGGAGCTATAATTAAGGGCCGTTCGGGCTCTTGGGTGATGACAAACATTGTGGTGGTGGGGCCAGAGGTGTCAAAACGCCTTACCATGGCATACGGTCGTGCTCGACCTAGTGTCGAGAGCTGTAGGACACGTAGGAACCGGCTGTGCGGTAGCATAGTCGTGTGTGCAAATATGGCAGTTCTAGAGCGGTGGAGCCATGGTTAAGGGCCATTCGGGTTCGTGGGCGGCAACGAATGCTGTGGTCGAGAGGCCAGCGGTGTCAAGACGCCTTAACCATAGTGCATGGGCGTGCTTGACTTGGTGCGAGGAGCCGTAGGATGCGCAGGAACCGGCCGTGCGGCAGCAAAGTCGTGTGTGCAAATATGGCGCTTACGGAGCCGTGGTGCCGAGGTTAAGGGCCGTTCGTGCTCGAGTGATGGCAAACGCTATGGTAGAGAGGCCGAGGTGTCAAAATGCCTTAACCATGGCGTACATGGCATGCTTGACTCGGAGCCGGGAGCCATAAAATGCGTTGGAACCGACCGTGCGAAAGATGGTCGAGTGTGCAAATATGGCAGTTTTGGAGCCGTGGAGGCATGGTTATGGGCCCTTCAGGCTCTCAGGTGATGGAAAACTCTATGGTGGAGAGGTGAGAGGCATCAAAATGGCTTAACCATGGCGTACGGGCGTGCTTGACCCGGTGCCGAGAGCCGTAGGATGCACAGGATCCGGCTGTGCGGCAGCACAGTCGTGTGTGCAATCATGGATGTTCTGGAGTCGTGGAGCTATAGTTAAGTGCCGTTCGGGCTCTCAGGTGATGACAAATATTGTGGTGGTGAGGCCAGAGGAGTCAAAACACCTTAACCATGGCATACGGTCGTGCTTGACCTAGTGTCGAGAGGTATAGGACATGCAGGAACTGGCTGTGCGGTAGCATAGTCGTGTGTGCAAATATGGCAGTTCTAGAGCTGTGGAGCCATGGTTAAGGGCCATTCGGGTTCTTGGGCGGTAATAAACGCTGTGGTGGAGAGGCCAAAGGTGTTAAAACGCCTTAACCATGGTGCATGGGCGTGCTTGACTTGGTGCGAGGAGCCGTAGGACGATAGGAACCGGCCGTGCGGCAAAGAAAAGTCGTGTGTGCAAATATGGCGCTTACGGAGCCGTGGAGCCGAGGTTAAGGGCCGTTCGTGCTCTCGAGCGATGACAAACACTATGGTAGAGAGCCGAGGTGTCAAAATGCCTTAACCATGGCGTACGGTGTTGGTATAAATTAAGTGCACATAAAATAAGAAGGATTCCGCAAGCGCCTTAGAATATACCATTGTAGCATTTTACCGGGAGTAAACCAGGTATCGTTATTTATATTTTACCACAGGAAGCAAGGGTTAAAGAATCGATAACTCACCATCATGTATCTACCAACTTAGTAAACCAACTAGACTAAAGCGGGGGTAATTGATATATATATAAAAGATAATATAAATAATAAAGCACATATGAGAATTCTATGATAAATGAGTAGCTTGCCGAGTGAGAGGACAACGGAAGAGATCAAGGTTCCTATATACTTCTCTATTACTTTGGTTCTATGATAACAGGGGATGGATAGATATAGCAATCATACAATAGCACTTCGGGACATCGTAACACTAGCCACGTACATGGATGAGAAGGGGGCTAGGAAGCTCCAACTACGGTCCTACAAACACCAACCCGAACGAGGTGGAATACGACGGCCGTCGGGGCCGTCACGATCCCGGGGCTACCACAACAATCCGTGGGATTGGGTGCAATCTCAGTAACCTCTAGTCTAGACACCATGTCTACACTATCAATTACTACTCTAATTACCTAGGATAACTAGAGCACTCGATGCGAGCGAAGATCCCATACTAAAGCATAACTACTATACTAACAATCACAAGATAGGCATAAAAGTAAATAGAGAAGATAAATATATTAAAGCATAAGTCTTACAAAGAGTAGATACAAAGACATACCAAATCTCTAGAGACTTCTCCGAACCGAGCACAGCTCCACTCTCCCTAACTCTCATCTAGATCTAATCTACTACATTGGAATGTCTAGCTCTAATTCTCTAGAGAAGAGAAGTCATCCATTCAAGGGACGCCTCTACAACTCCGATCCCGCCGGGAGATAATGAATTAGGGTTTAAGGGATTGCCTCCTCCCGGGGGCCAGGGCCCCGCTTATATAGCCCTCTAAGATGCACCACGGCCCTCGGATCAAACCGACCTAAACGGACGATTATTATTCATCCTCAAAGGCGGTGGAACAGGATCCGCGGGGCTGACTCGATTGGTTGAAGTCCCCGGTCCGACCGACTCTAGGGGAGTCACCGACTCTCCACCGAGCCGTTCGGGCTCCCGTTTGGTCCGAGCCTTCTTGAACCTTCCGATTATAGAATTTTCACCGGTTCCCGATTATCTCTATGTAAACCCGACATGTGGGCCTTCCTTGGGTATTTTCACACGACACTCAGAAACAGACATTCACCAAAACTCGTGGAATTCCATTAGTGTAAGCCCTATATCTAGAAGGTAATTATGTTTTGGTCCTTTTTCATGTCTAGTTGACGGTAAAAATTGACACTTAACGACCGTCAACAACTCCCCCAAGCTTAACTTTTGCTCATCCCCGAGCAAAGATAAACTTCAGTGTGGATCGGAGTTGCTACAATGCTTTTATGCCTCAAAAGTACTCATGCATTCAAACAAGAACTCTCCTCTGAATTAGAATAAACTATTCTGACTCAAAACTTACTCATATTACCTTTCACCATGGGGCTTGTAACCGTCACTTGGGTCTTGAGCAGTTGAAAGATAGAACGGTCAAGTCAAGCGCCATGTTTCTCGCTCTTTGATCAACTATTATTCCGGAGTTTTTGCGAAGTTTTGAAATAAAACTCGAGTTCCTTGTATGAACCTTTCGTGTCTCTCATTTGTGGTATTTTTAGATCCTCTCCAAGGCATGTGTGTAGCGTATGCCTTCTCTCTTCTCTCAAAATATGTGGTATTTATGGAACTAAGGCATAATGGAAAGTGCCTTCTCTCTCTCACCCTACTTTCTAATAGGCTTATGTGGAGCTCATAGGTGGAGAGACACTCAAACTCACTTGCATATATTGCACAGTTAAGACATGGATCCAATAGGAACTAAAATAATAATAAAGTCATATGTGCATGTGAATGAGGAAATGGATGATAAGATGATGATAGTATGATGATGATAAGAAAATGATTATGAGGGGTGATCACTTGGTGAACATCTACTTCTACACTTGCTCCTTTGGGGATAACATGGCTCCCTTTATTCGGAAACCTTGAAACTTCTTGAAAGGAAGGACTTGGCTACTCTTTCTTTCTTTCTTTCTTTTCTTTCTTCTTTTTTTCTCTCTCTTTTTTTTAGAGCAACCAATCCTCTGAAAACGAACTTTAGCAACGGGGACTGTATAACTTGAAATGATAATGACTGGAGCTTTTATGTAGGCAAATGGAATGGCGATGATTATTTCTAGATGTTCACTCCCGTGATAGGAGTAGAACCTTTTCTCGGATGAAGTGAAATGAGTGGCGTGTGTATATGTGGATGGATGGATGGATGGATGGATGCGTACTCCGGGGTAGGAGCAAGCATAAGTGCGTATCTCCGAGGTAGAGACAAGACAATATATGGGGGAATGCGTACTCCCGGGGTAGGAGCGGCACGTATGCATATCTCTAGGGTAGAGATAGCACAATATGTGGTGGATATGGATCTATATATGGGTGGTACTTCTAGGGACAAGTAGCACGTAATGAATGTAGTATTTATAAAATGGGTGCATGCTTCGAGGACAAGTAGCATAGATCAATGGATGGAGAGCACATAGTATTGACTTTAACCGCATGACGATTCCTTATGGGTCCACAAGCATAACCACACTCAATGCCTATAAAGACTACACTCAATGCCTACATTATGATCTATATAAATAGATGTGTCTTCCTAATCTAGTAAGCATGAATATATGGTCATGGTAGGAATTTGAACTCTCGTCATAAAGGAACTCATCATGCAAAAATTTAAGATTTTCAAAGATAAATTCTCCGAACTCTAGCATCTCTAGGAGCAAGATGGACAGCGGCTCAAAACCTTCCCATATCATACCCGTCAACCACCTAGACTTAGATCAAGTGTTTGCTACCCACAAGTTTCGGGTTCGAGCAAATCTCAAATCTAAATAGTTGTGTCCAAAACTCGGGAGAGTGCAAGGTTGAAAACTAGGTACTTGAAAGGAATTACGGCAGAGCAACTATTCATCATCTCCATGTAGAGTTTATTCTAGGGATCACTTTTAAGACAAACTACAAGAACTCTCCAAAAGTAGAAAAGAAATCTTTCTGGGTTTCTATAGTTATGCATCTTCTTTTCTTTTTTTAGTTGTTTTAACAAAGCAAACTCTAACAAAGCATAGATAGATAAGTTGGAAACACTTAGCTTGGTACACGGGGGATGCCCTCCCCCAAGCTAGATGTTGACATAGTCTGCTGATGTTGCTGACAGGCAATGAAGACGTTCGAGTCCTCCCCGGAGTGTCGTAGATAGTTGCTGTTTGAGACGTGTTCAAGTGTCACGGGCAAAGACTCCGACAGGGACTAGATGTCCTTCCGCGCTCCGTTTAGCTCTTCTTGATCCTTTATGTTCTATGAAGCTCAAATAGACAACAAAGCTTGTGGAACTGATTAAGCATTAGTGATAAAAACCTCTAAGCCTTGGTTGTCTAGAACCGCCTTAACTCAAATGTCTTCTAACAGATCACAAGAAATATTTTTATCTTTTTATAATAAAAGGGATGCGTACGAGAGATGAAAGAGCATGATGGTGAGGAATTTTTTTCTTTTTAGATGCAAAACGTATGAATGAATGCAAGAAACTAAACATGCAATGGATCAAAAACATAAAAGAGTGGAGTGGATGCATGAATTCTTAAAAGTAAACATGTAGTGAGGTGCAAGAACTTAAAAGATAACTACTCATAATTTTAAAGTCCATGAGCAAGACTATCTCACCGTTCTTGATCATACTTACCATGACTCACAGATGAAATTTGTGAGTAGTGTTGCGGCATCTATGTTCATCACTTATTGTGACGACCACATTTTCTCCAATCTCGCACATGGTTAGAATAATATATATGTATACACAAACCTGTGAGATGGCAGGGTTCCAGTTGAATGTTGAATGTTGAGGGACCCTGGGCTCTTCAATGTCTTGTGGAAGCTTGTCGGAAGGTCGAAACGACATCTTTTGTCCTGTCTATTCCACACTCAATAGAACAAGGGGTAATCCTACTAAAGCTAGTGATACACTAAATTAGCAGACATCAAGATCATTATCAAAAACTTAACACCAATTGCTTCCCTGGCAACAGTGCCAAAAATGCTTGTTGGTATAAATTAAGTGCACATAAAATAAGAAGGATTCCGCAGCGCGCCGTAAATATAACATTGTAGCATTTTACCGGGAGTAAACCAGGTATCGTTATTTATATTTTACCACAGGGAAGCAAGAGTTAAAGAATCTGATAACTCACCATCATGTATCTACTAACTTAGTAAACCAACTAGACTAAAGCAGGGGTAATTGATATATATAAAAGGTAATATAAATAATAAAGCACATATGAGAATTCTATGATAAATGAGTAGCTAGCCAGAGTGAGAGGACAACGGAAGAGATCAAGGTTCCTATATACTTCTCTATTACTTTGGTTCTATGATAACAGGATGGATAGATATAGCAATCATACAATAGCACTTCGGGACATCAAAACACTAGCCACGAGACATGGATGAGAAGGGGCTAGGAAGCTCCGACTACGGTCCTACAAACACCAACCCGAACGAGGTGGAATACGACGGCCGTCGACTGTCCACGATCCTCAGGGCTACCACAACAATCCGTGGGATTGGGTGCAATCTCGAGTAACCTCTAGTCTAGACACCATGTCTACACTATCAATTACAACTCTAATTACCTAGGATAACTAGAGCACTCGATGCGAGCGAAGATCCCATACTAAAGCATAACTACTATACTAACAATCACAAGATAGGCATAAAAGTAAATAGAGAAGATAAATATATTAAAGCATAAGTCTTACAAAGAGTAGATACAAAGACATACCAAATCTCCGAAGACTTCTCCGAACCGGAGCGCAGACTCCACTCTCCCTAACTCTCATCTAGATCTAATCTACTACATTGGAATGTCTAGCTCTAATTCTCTAGAGAAGAGAAGTCATCCATTCAAGGGACGCCTCTACAACTCGATCCCGCCGGGAGATAATGAATTAGGGTTTAAGGGATTGCCTCCTCCAGGGGCCAGGGGACCTGCTTATATAGCCCTCTAAGATGCACCACAGCCCTCGGATCAAACCGACCTAAACGGACGATTATTATTCATCCTCAAAGGCGGTGGAACAGGGATCCGCGAGGTTGACTCCGATTGGTTGAAGTCCCCGCCGACCGACTCTAGGGGAGTCTACCGACTCTCCACCGAGCCGTTTCGGGCTCCCGTTTGGTCCAGAGCCTTCTTGAACCATCCAGTTATAGAATTTTCACCGGTTCCCGATTATCTCTATGTAAACCCGACATGTGGGCCTTCCTTGGGTATTTTCGGTGACACCCCGTAGAAACGAAATTCACCAAAACTCGTGGAATTCCATTAGTGTAAGCCCTATATCTAGAAGGTAATTATGTTTAGGTCCTTTTTCATGTCTAGTTGACGGTAAAAATTGACACTTAACAACCGTCAACAACGGCTTGCTTGACTCGCTGCGGGGAGCCATAGGACGCGTTGAACCGACCATGCGGCGATGGTCGTGTGTGCAAATGTGGCGCTTTTACCGCCGTGGAGCCATGGTTAAGGGCCCTTCGGCTCTCGGGTGATGGAAAACTCTATGGTGGAGAGGTGAGAGGCATCAAAATGGCTTAACCATGGCGTACGGGTGTGCTTGAACCGGTGCCGAGAGCCGTAGGATGCACGGATCCGGCCGTGCGCCGGCAGACAGTGTGTGTGCAATTATGGATGTTCGAGTCGTGGAGCTATAGTTAAGGGCCGTTCGGGCTCTCGGGTGATGACAAACATTGTGGTGGTGGGGCCAGAGGTGTCAAAACGCCTTAACCATGGCATACGGTCGTGCTTGACCTAGTGTCGAGAGCTGTAGGACACGTAGGAACCGGCTGTGCGGTAGCATAGTCGTGTGTGCAAATATGGCAGTTCTAGAGCGGTGGAGCCATTGTTAAGGGCCATTCGGGTGCTTGGGCGGCAACAAATGCTGTGGTCGAGAGGCCAGCGGCGTCAAAACGCCTTAACCATAGTGCATGGGCATGCTTGACTTGGTGCCAGGACCGTAGGACGCGCAGAACCGTCGTGCGCGGCAAAGAAAGTCGCGTGTGCAAATATGGCAGTTCTCGGAGCCATGGAGCCGAGGTTAAGTGCCGTTCGGGCTCTCGAGTGACGGCAAACGCTATGGTAGAGAGGCTAGAGGTGTCAAAATGCCTTAACCATGGCGTATGTGCAAGCTTGACTCGAGACGGAGCCATAAAATGCGTTGGAACCGACCGTGCGGCGGATGGTCGAGTGTGCAAATATGGCGCTTTGGAGCCGTGGAGGCATGGTTAAGGGCCCTTCAGTGGATCTCGTGTGATGGAAAACTCTATGGTGGAGAGGTGAAAGGCATCAAAATGGCTTAACCATGGCGTACGTGCGTGCTTGACCCGGTGCCGAGAGCCATAGGATGCACGATCCGACCGTGCGGCAAAGACAAGCCGTGTGTGCAATTATGGATGTTCGAGTCGTGGAGCTATAGTTAAGGGCCGTTCGTGCTCTCGGGTGATGACAAACATTGTGGTGGTGAGGCCGGAGGCATCAAAACGCCTTAACCATGGCATACGGTCATGCTTGACCTAGTGTCAAGAGTCTGTAGGACACGCACGAACCGGTTGTGCGGTAGCATATTCGTGTGTGCAAATATGGTAGTTCTAGAGCTGTGGAGCCATGGTTAAGGGCCATTCGGTTCTCAAAGGCGGCAACAAACGCTGTGGTGGAGAGGCTAGAGGTGTCAAAATGCCTTAACCATGGCGTACGGGCATGCTTGACTCGGTGCCGAGGAGCCATAGGATGCGTTGAACCGACCGTGCGGCGGCATGATCGTGTGTGCAAATATGGCGCTCGGGAGCCGTGGAGCCAAGGTTAAGGGCCGTTCGTGCTCTCGAGCGATGGCAAACGCTATGGTAGAGAGGCCGGAGAGGTGTCAAAATGCCTTAACCATGGTGTACGGGCATGCTTGACTCGCCCGAGAGCCATAGGATGCGTTGGAACCGACCGTGCGACGGCATGGTCGTGTGTGCAAATATGGCGCTTTTGCGCCGTGGAGCCATGGTTAAGGGCCCTTCGTGCTCTTGGGTGATGAAAAACTCTATGGTGAAGAGGTGAGAGGCATCAAAATGGCTTAACCATGGCGTACGGGCGTGCTTGACCCGTGCCGAGAGCCGTAGGATGCACAGGATCCGGGCCTTGCGGCAAAGACAAGTTGTGTGCAATTATGGATGTTCGAGTCGTGGAGCTATAGTTAAGGGCCGTTCGGGCTCTCGGGTGATGACAAATATTGTGGTGGTGAGGCCGAGGTGTCAAAACGCCTTAACCATGGCATACGGTCGTGCTTGACCTAGTGTCGAGAGCTATAGGACATGCGGGAACTCGCCGTGGGGGTAGCATAGTCGTGTGTGCAAATATGGCGCTTCTAGAGCCGTGGAGCCATGGTTAAGGGCCATTCGGGTTCTCGGGCGGTAATAAACGCTGTTGTGGAGAGGCCAAAGGTGTTAAAATGCCTTAACCATGGTGCATGGGCGTGCTTGACTTGGTGCGAGGAGCCGTAGGATGCATAGGAACCGGCGTGCGGGCAAAGAAAAGTCGTGTGTGCAAATATGGCGCTTACGAGCCGTGGAGACAAGGTTAAGGGCCGTTCAGGCTCTCGAGCGATGACAAACACTATGGTAGAGAGGCTAGAGGTGTCAAAATGCCTTAACCATGGCGTACGGGCTTGCTTGACTCGGTGCCGGAGCCATAGGACGCGTTGAACCGACCATGCGGCGGCATGGTCATGTGTGCAAATGTGGCGCTTTTGGACCGCCGTGGAGCCATGGTTAAGGGCCCTTCAGGCTCTCAGGTGATGGAAAACTCTATGGTGGAGAGGTGAGAGGCATCAAAATGGCTTAACCATGGCGTACGGGTGTGCTTGAACCGGTGCCGAGAGCCGTAGGATGCACAGGATCCGGCCGTGCGCCGGACACAAGTCCGTTTGTGCAATTATGGATGTTCTCGAGTCGTGGAGCTATAGTTAAGGGCCGTTCGGGCTCTCGGGTGATGACAAACATTGCGGTGGTGGGGCCGGAGGTGTCAAAACGCCTTAACCATGGCATACAATCGTGCTTGACCTAGTGTCGAGAGTCAGAGGACACGTAGGAACCGGGCCGTGCGGTAGCATAGTCGTGTGTGCAAATATGGCGCTTCTAGAGCGGTGGAGCCATGGTTAAGGGCCATTCGGGTTCTTGGGCGGCAACAAATGCTGTGGTCTAGAGGCCAGCGGTGTCAAAATGCCTTAACCATAGTGCATGGGCGTGCTTGACTTGGTGCGAGGAGCCGTAGGATGCGCAGGAACCGCCGTGCGGGGCAAAGAAAGTCGTGTGTGCAAATGTGGCGCTTCGGAGCCGTGGAGCCGAGGTTAAGTGCCGTTCGTGCTCTCGAGTGATGACAAACGCTATGGTAGAGAGGCCGAGGTGTCAAAATGCCTTAACCATGGCATACGGCATGCTTGACTCGTGAGCCGGAGCCATAAAATGCGTTGGAACCGACCGTGCAGCGGATGGTCGAGTGTGCAAATATGGCAGTTTTGGAGCCGTGGAGGCATGGTTAAGGGCCCTTTAGGCTCTCGGTGATGGAAAACTCTATGGTGGAGAGGTGAGAGGCATCAAAATGGCTTAACCATGGTGTACAAAAAGTGCTTGACCCGGTGCGAGAGCCATAGGATGCACAGGATCCGACCATGTGGCAAAGACAAATGTGTGTGCAATTATGGATGTTCGAGTCGTGGAGCTGTAGTTAAGGGCCGTTCGGGCTCTCGGGTGATGACAAACATTGTGGTGGTGAGGCCGAGGCGTCAAAATGCCTTAACCATGGCATACGGTCATGCTTGACCTAGTGTCAAGAGCTGTAGGACACGCACGAACCGGGCCGTGCGGTAGCATATTCGTGTGTGCAAATACGGCAGCTTCTAGAGCCGTGGAGCCATGGTTAAGGGCCATTCAGTTCTCAGGGCGGCAACATACGCTGTGGTGGAGAGGCTATAGGTGTCAAAATGCCTTAACCATGGCGTACGGGCATGCTTGACTCAAAGTGCCGAGCCATAGGATGCGTTGGAACCGACCGTGCGGCGGCATGGTCGTGTGTGCAAATATGGCAGTTACGGAGCCGTGGAGCCAAGGTTAAGGGCCATTCGGGCTCTCGAGCGATGGCAAACGCTATGGTAGAGAGGCCGAGGTGTCAAAATGCCTTAACCATGGCGTACGGGCATGCTTGACTCGGCCGAGAGCCATAGGATGCGTTGGAACCGACCGTGCGGTAGCATGGTCGTGTGTGCAAATATGGCAGTTTTGCAGCCGTGAGCCGTGGTTAAGGGTCCTTCGGCTCTCGGGTGATGAAAAACTCTATGGTGGAGAGGTGAGAGGCATCCAAATGGCTTAACCATGGCGTATGAGCATGCTTGACCCGGTGCCGAGAGCCGTAGGATGCACAGATCCGGCTATGCGGCAATTATGCAAAGATAGTCGTGTGTGCAATTATGGATGTTCTAGAGTCGTGGAGCTATAGTTAAGGGCCGTTCGGGCTCTCGGGTGATGACAAATATTGTGGTGGTGAGGCCGGGCGTCAAAATGCCTTAACCATGGCATACGGCCGTGCTTGACCTAGTGTCGAGAGCTATAGGACATGCGGGGAACCGGGCGTGCGGTAGCATAGTCGTGTGTGCAAATATGGCGGTTCTAGAGGCCGTGGAGCCGTGCTTGTTGTAGGGTTATGAGGGTGCTACGCTAGCCGTAAAACAAAACTTTTTCTACCTCATCGCCCAGATCTACTACTAGTTACAAAGTTACGGATTACCACTAGACGCGCAGATGCGATGCGGGAGACGACTCGATGTAGTCGAACGCGCGCAGCAGGCCGTGCGCTTGCGTGGTCGTCCAGCAACTCCTCCCACCACTTGCGGTTCGTGCGGTTCGTCCTTGTGCTCCGATGCAGCACCTCCGAGGTGTCACACACGTACGAGGGAGAAGCGATGCGCCTCCGGACTGCTAGGTCCGCGAGGAGCGAAGGCGAGAGCGTGGAGGGCGACGGCGGCTGCCAAAGGCGTGGATTGAGTTTGTTATGTTTGGCCGCGCCCCTCCCCTCTACTTATATAGGGGTCTCTCATGTGCCCCCGAGTTGGAGGCGCATTAGAAAACCTAAGCCTTGTCTAATTCGAGTCCAACTCGAATTAGGCTTCCAGCCTCTTAAGCGTGCGACCCTATGGGTTCACGCACACATAGACATGGGCCGAATACTCCTATTCGCCCAATAGCCGACAATGGCCTCTAGCAAGGCATGACAACTCCTATGTGCACGCAAATGATCATATCGACGAACCACTACGACCACATACGAGTTACTCCCTTGCCTCATGATATTTGGTTCAACTCGTGGGTTAACACTTAACCCAAGCACGGCCATGCATTTGTTGATCCAATCACTTGAGTGATCCAAAGGATATCACTCTCCTCAGAGAGGGGCAAGTCCCATCTTGATTGTCTATGTCTCACAAAGATGCTTCTCGACAAACCCGAAGACATCCTTTATAACTACCCAAAGATCTTGAGTAGCGTTTGTCGGGTCCCTAAGCAAGTCGATACACATCTCGAGCACATACAACAATCTCAGTCGAAGGACATAACGTATATGATGTGTATAGAGACAATCTCATGTCGGTCACCCACCTACATGTCATACATGTGCCCACATTATTAGTTCGACATCTCCATGTCCATGACTTGTGAAACATAGTCATCAACTAATAATGTGCTAGTCTAATATTCATGTGTGTCCTCACATGAACTCCAACCAGGACGAATATAGAATAACCATACAAGTAAAAGAGTTCCACAAACAATTCACATAATTGCCAATCAATACAAGTTGTCTTTAATGGATATTCAATGGACACATTTTATATATCATGGATACAAGCGGAATATCATCATCTCTATGATTACCTCTAGGGCATATTCCCAACAGTCTCCCACTTGCACTAGAGTTAATCTCTAATATGTCTAATCCCCATAGACCTTATGTGCGCCTCATGCTTAGGCAGTGGAAGAGCCTTTGTCAACGGATCTCGCTACATTCAAATCCGTATGTATTTTGCACATTTTAATTTCACCTTCACCGATGAACCGTCGAATGAGGTGAAATTTCCGCCGTACATGTTTGTTCTTCTCGGTGATTCCTTGGCTCCTTAGCCTCGCGCTATCGCCCCATTATTATCACAATGTAGATTCAATGGGCTAGCCGCATTAGGAAACACACCAAGATCAATGAGGAAACGCCTCATCCAAACACCTTCCTTTGCAGCTTCCGAAGCCGCAATGTACTCGGCTTCGTTGTAGAATCGACACCGTCTCCCGCTTGGAACTTTTCCAGCCATCGCACCACCATTTACCGTGAACACGAAACCCGATTGAGATTGTGAATCATCTACATCGCTTTGGAAGCTAGCATCGGTGTAACCATTTACAACGAGCTCTTCCTCACCTCCATAGATCGAACTCATCCTTAGTTCTTCTCAAGTACTTAAGGATGTTTTTAACTGGGCCCAAAGGACTCTCACCAGATTGCCTTGGTACCGCCGCAACACTTAGAGCATATGAGACATCTCGGGCGAGTACATATCATGGCATACATGATGGAACCGACCGCCAAGCATATGGAACCTTACTCATGCGTTTGCGCTCTTCATCCGATGAAGGACATTGCTTGTCGCTAAAGCGCATACCATGTGACATAGGCAAGAACCCTTTCTTGGATTGCTCCATGTTGAACCGTTTCAACACCTTGTCAATATATGTATCTTGGCATAATCCTATTAGCCTTTTCGACCTATCTCTATAGATCTTAATGCCCAAGATGTATGCCGCATCTCCCAAATCCTTCATAGAAAAACTATTATTCAAGAAGTCTTTACTGATTGCAACATAGGAATGTCATTCCCAATCAATAGTATGTCATCCACATACAAGATTAGAAATACAACAAATAGCCCCACTAGCCTTTTGGTAAACACAAGGCTCTTCTTCATTCCGACGGAAGCCAAACCCTTTGACAACCTCATCAAAACGAATGTTCCAACTCCGAGATGCTTGCTTTAACCCATAAATAGATTTCTTAAGCTTGCATATTTTTCCAAAGCATTATTTGGATCAACAAAACCTTCGGGTATCATATACACGTCCTCTTCCAAATTTCCATTTAGAAAGGTCGTTTTAACATCCATCTCGCCAAATTTCATAATCGAAATAGGCAAACTATTGCTAGAATGATCCGGATAGATTTAAGCATCGCCATCGGAGAGAATGTCTCGTCGTAGTCAATTCCTTGAACTTGCCGAAAACCCTTTGCGACAAGTCGAGCTTTATAGACGTGAACATTTCCGTCCATATCTTTTCTTTTTTATAGATCCATTTGCACTCGATGGGTCTAACACCATCAAAGCGGGTCAACCAAGTTCCAAACTTGATTATTTCCCATGGAATCTATCTCGGATCTCATGGCACTCGCCATTGCTCTAATCCGAGTCCATCATAGCTTCTCGCGTATGTTGCAGTTCGTCATCGTCCAACAATAATAGATCCCCATGCAATTCGCGAAGTCTTGCCGATCTTCGTGGTTGTGGAGGTGTTTCAAAGTGGCCACGGCATCTCAACTTGTTCTCGCTACATTAGCATCACTCGTAGAGTCCTTCTCGACCGGCTCATCTTGAACTTCTTCAAGATACACCTTTTGTCCACTCTTCTCTCTTTTGAGAAACTCTTTCTCTAAGAAAACACCATTTCGAGCAACAAACACTTTGCCCTCTCGAGCGGTTGTAGAAGTAATATCCTAAAGTTTCCTTTGGATATCCCACTTAAAAACACTTGTCCGATTTGGGTGTTAGCTTATCCGATATAAGCCGTTTGACATAAACCTCACAACCCCAAATTTTTAGAAAAGACAAACTAGGACTCTTCCCAAATTCATATCTCATATGGTGTCTTAACTACGGACTTAGATGGTACTCTATTCAATGTGAAAGCGGCCGTTTCTAGAGCATATCCCCAAAACGATAAAGGTAGGTCCGACGGCTCATCATAGACCGAACCATGTCCAACAAAGTCCGATTACGCCGCCGTACACGCCATTTCTCTCGTGGCGTTCAGTGGCGTAAGCCGTGGAACAATTCCGCAACTCTTAAGATGATTGCTAAACTCATGACTCAAATATTCGCCTCCACGATCGATCGCAAGGCCTTAATTTTCTTGCCACGTTGGTTCTCTACTTCATTCTGAAATTCTTTGAACTTTTCAAATGTTTCGACTTATGCTTCATTAGGTAGACATAGCCATATCTACTAAAGTCATCAAGAAAAGTTATGAAGTATTGAAAACCGCCTCTAGCCGTCGTGCTCATTGGTCCACATACATCACTATGTACTAGTTCCACAAAGTCGACGCTCTCTCAGAAAACCCGAGAAAGGCGTCTTGGTCATCTTGCCTAAAAGGCAAGCCTCACATGTCTCGTAAGATTCAAAATCAAACGAAGTTAGAAGTCCATCATCATGGAGCCTCTTCATGCGATTTTCACTTATATGACCCAAACGACAATGCCACATATATGTAGGACTTAACTCATTAAGCCGAGGCCTTTTAGCATTAACATTACGGACATGTGCATCATCAAGATTTAAAATAAATAATCCATTCACAATGGATACAAGAGCCACAAACATATCATTCTTCGAGATAACACAACCATTGTCTTTACTCGCAAATGAATAACCATCCTTCATCAAACATGAAGGTGACACAATGTTTCGACTTAGACTAGGAACAAAATAACAATTATTCAATTCCATGACAAATCCCGACGGCAGTGAAGTTGCATCGTCCCGACGTTCAACGCAAAGAACTCTTGCATTGTTGCCCACGCGGAAATCAACCTCTCCTTTCTTCACGCTTCTACTTCTTATCATTCCCTTCATCGTATTGCAAATATGAGCAACCGATCCGGTATCAAATACCCAAGAATTGATATAAGAGTTAGCGAGGAAGATGTCTGTAACATAAACAACAAGCGTATGAGCGGGAGTACTTTTACTACCGCCGTCCTTCTCTAAGGACGCCAAGTACAGCTTGCGCTTTCTCTTCCAGTTGACCATTCTTACCACAATGAAAACATTTAGCATCAGCCGGTGGTCCAGCTTTGGGGGCGGGCGGAGCTGGCTTGGAGATCTCATCTTTAGCCTTGCCCTTTTTCTTCCCCCAGCCCTTCTTTCTCTTAAAGTTAGGCTTGTTCTGGACTGCCAACACTTGGCCACCGACCTGCTTCTTAATGTCACCGCTGTTTTCAGCATGCCACACAACTCATTCAAGCCCCTCTCTCGCCCCATGCATATGGTAGTTCGCAATGAAGTTCCCATAGCTAGGCGGCAGAGACGAGAGAATGAAATCGTAGCCAACTCGGGCCAATTGGGAAGCCTAGCTTCTCCAACCTCGAGTGTAACCAACCATCTTGATTACGTGTGGCCCAACAAATGCACCCTCCGCTAGCTTGGTTTCAAAGCAAGCGCCTTAGAGACATTGAACCTTTCAAATCCTAGCTTGAGTTTGGAACATATCCTCAAGCGCCACGATCATATCGTTCGCCGAGTGATTGTTATCGAACCGCATCTCGCAGATCGGATTCCATACATGCAAGCATAAGGCAGCTTATTTCAAGATCAAGATCACATGCTTTCTTGTAAGCATTTTTCACAGCAGCATGCATCATCGCAGGCTCATCCGGTAAGGGGGTGTCTAGATATTCCTCCTTTTTCTCAAATTTCCGAGAACAATTCTCGATTGCGGATCCAATCCGCATAATTTGTTCCATTCAACTTATCTTTCTCAAGAATCGAACGCAAAGTAAATGGTTGCTTAGAAGACGCCATTTAATCTACAACAAAAGTAATGCAAAATACTAAGACAAAATATCCATGATAGAGTAAATAATATCAAATATGATCTACTCCCACTAAAATCAATATCCCTCGATTGAAACTTAGTGATTCAAGACCCACAACTAGCAAGTCGACTAGTGAGCTTTAGCATCACCGCTAGAAGACATGATAGATCGGTAAGCAACTCTTTGCTAATCATATCGCATATGACTCTTGTTGTTGGATAGCATCTCTATGCTTGGGTTACCAACTTCTCATGCTCCAAGGTCCCTAACCGTTAGGATGACCTTGTTTAAGCAACCAAACCTTCGCAGTAAGTATCCGATACGAACCTGTCTAGTCAAGGAAAATCGATGGCACCCTAATTTCATAGACCCACCATCGATTGTACAAGACAGTTTGAGCACAAACTTAAACAAGGTTTGGGGAGCACAAACTTAAACATTAAAGTAGAACATGAGGGATCGTTCTACTTCACTACCGCACGAATGTAGACAAAAACATTATAGCATGTGAAAGTAGAACATGGTAAGAACGGCATAAACACATAGTATCATATGACTTGGTATAGCCCATTGTTCATCTCCATGTGGCTCTTCCCAATTGTCATCCTCATGATGTGCAAAATCACATACATATAAGGGCTAGGTAACCGATTCCGACTACAAAAAGTAAATCGCGAAAACTCTATCTTCCAAGCCGTTTTTCGCAAATCTAGCTCGGGCCAAACCGACAAGTAGTTTGGGGTGGATGTAAAATTTTTTTCTCTACAACTTTCGTTTAAGAATCGTCTCGATCCGAGTTACGGTTAAAAAGTTACGGCTGTTTTACGAACAGAACTTTTCTCAAGAACCCGGCGCCCGGTGGCTGATCCACCGCCACCGCCGCGCATCACATGCGCTCGGCACTTGACCTAGGGTTCAATTCGATCAATCTTATTGATCTCTAACTCGCCGTGATTGGATTTACATGTATCACTTAACTCGGATGGCGGAATTCGACCGGTACGAGTAGATCGTTACAAGACCAACGCGGCAAGATCATGAACCAAGATCGAGACTCATCTAAAACCACGCATATCACATATGCGACATCCAACCTATAACAACGCAAAGATAGAGCTCCGATACCACCGTAGGGTTATGAGGGTGCTACGCTAGCCGTAAAACAAAACTTTTTCTACCTCATCGCCCAGATCTACTACTAGTTACAAAGTTACGGGATTACCACTAGACGCGCAGATGCGCGGAAGACGACTCGATGTAGTCGAACGCGCCGCAGCAGTGCCGTGCGCTGCGTGGTCGTCCAAGAACTCCTCCCACCACTTGCGGTTCGTGCGGGGTTCGTCCTCGTGCTCCGATGCAGCACCTCCGAGGTGTCACACACGTACGAGGGAGAAGCGATGCGCTCCGGACCGCTAGGTCCGCGAGGAGCGAAGGCGAGAGCGTGGAGGGCGACGGCGGCTGCCAAAGGCGTGGATTGTGTGTTTTGGCCGCGCCCCTCCCCTCTACTTATATAGGCGTCTCTCATGTGCCCCCGAGTTGGAGGCGCATTAGAAACCCTAAGCCTTGTCTAATTCGAGTCCAACCCGAATTAGGCTTCCAGCCTCTTAAGCGTGCGACCCTATGGGTTCACGCACACATAGACATGGGCCGAATACTCCTATTCGCCCAATAGCCGACAAATGCCGGCCTCTAGCAAGGCATGACAACTCCTATGTGCACGCAAATGATCATATCGTACGAACCACTACGACCACATACGAGTTACTCCCTTGCCTCATGATATTTGGTTCAACTCGTGGGTTAACACTTAACCCAAGCACGGCCATGCATTTGTTGATCCAATCACTTGAGTGATCCAGGATATCACTCTCCTTAGAGAGGGCAAGTCCCATCTTGATTGTCTATGTCTCTCGCAAAGATGCTTCTCGACAAACCCGAAGACATCCTTTATAACTACCCAAGAACGGAGTAGCGTTTGTCGGGCCCCTAAGCAAGTCGATACACATCTCGAGCACATACAACAATCTCAGTCGAAGGACATAACGTATATGATGTGTATAGAGACAATCTCATGTCGGGTCACCCAGCCTACATGTCATACATGTGCCCACATTATTAGTTCGACATCTCCATGTCCATGACTTGTGAAACATAGTCATCAACTAATAATGTGCTAGTCTAATATTCATGTGTGTCCTCACATGAACTCCGACTGGGACGAATATAGAATAACCATACAAGTAAAAGAGTTCCACAAACAATAAAGTCGTGTGTGCAAATATGGCGCTTCGGAGCCGTGGAGCCGAGGTTAAGGGCCGTTCGTGCTCTCGAGCGATGACAAACGCTATGGTAGAGAGGCCAGAGGTGTCAAAATGCCTTAACCATGGCGTACGGGCTTGCTTGACTCGTGCCGGAGCCATAGGATGCGTTGGAACCGACCATGCGGCAAAGATGGTCGTGTGTGCAAATGTGGCAGCTTTTGGAGCCGTGGAGCCATGGTTAAGGGCCCTTCGTGCTCTCGGTGATGGAAAACTCTATGGTGGAGAGGTGAGAGGCATCAAAATGGCTTAACCATGGCGTACGGGTGTGCTTGAACCGGTGCCGAGAGCCGTAGGATGCACAGATCCGGCCGTGCGCCAAAGACAAGCCGTGTGTGCAATTATGGATGTTCGAGTCGTGGAGCTATAGTTAAGGGCCGTTCGGGCTCTCGGGATGACAAACATTGTGGTGGTGGGGCCAGAGGTGTCAAAACGCCTTAACCATGGCATACGGTCGTGCTTGACCTAGTGTCGAGAGCTATAGGACACGTAGGAACCGGGCCGTGCGGTAGCATAGTCGTGTGTGCAAATATGGCGCTTCTAGAGCGGTGGAGCCATGGTTAAGGGCCATTCGGGTTCTTGGGCGGCAACAAATGCTGTGGGTCGAGAGGCCAAAGGTGTCAAAATGCCTTAACCATAGTGCATGGGCGTGCTTGACTTGGTGCGAGGAGCCGTAGGATGCGCAGGAACCGCCGTGCGGGCAAAGAAAGTCGTGTGTGCAAATATGGCGCTTCGGAGCCGTGGAGCCGAGGTTAAGTGCCGTTCGTGCTCTCGAGTGATGGCAAACGCTATGGTAGAGAGGCGAGGTGTCAAAATGCCTTAACCATGGCGTACGGCATGCTTGACTCGAGCCGGAGCCATAAAATGCGTTGGAACCGACCGTGCGGCAAAGATGGTCGAGTGTGCAAATATGGCAGCTTTTGGAGCCGTGGAGGCATGGTTAAGGGCCCTTCGTGCTCTCGTGTGATGGAAAACTCTATGGTGGAGAGGTGAGAGGCATCAAAATGGCTTAACCATGGCGTACGTGCGTGCTTGACCCGGTGCCGAGAGCCATAGGATGCACAGATCCGACCGTGCGGCAAAGACAACCGTGTGTGTGTGCAATTATGGATGTTCGAGTCGTGGAGCTAGTTAAGGGCCGTTCGTGCTCTCGGGTGATGACAAACATTGTGGTGGTGAGGCCAGAGGCATCAAAACGCCTTAACCATGGCATACGGTCATGCTTGACCTAGTGTCAAGAGCCGTAGGACACGCACGAACCGGGCCGTGCGGTAGCATATTCGTGTGTGCAAATATGGCGCTTCTAGAGCCGTGGAGCCATGGTTAAGGGCCATTCGGTTCTTCTTGGCGGCAACAAACGCCGTGGTGGAGAGGCTAGAGGTGTCAAAATGCCTTAACCATGGCGTACGGGCATGCTTGACTTGGTGCGAGGAGCCATAGGATGCGTTGAACCGACCGTGCGGCAAAGATGGTCGTGTGTGCAAATATGGCGCTCGGAGCCGTGGAGCCAAGGTTAAGGGCCGTTCGTGCTCTCGAGCGATGGCAAACGCTATGGTAGAGAGGCCAGAGGTGTCAAAATGCCTTAACCATGGCGTACGGGCATGCTTGACTCAAAGCCGAGAGCCATAGGATGCGTTGGAACCGACCGTGCGGCAAAGATGGTCGTGTGTGCAAATATGGCGCTTTGGAGCCGTGAGCCATGGTTAAGGGCCCTTCGTGCTCTCGGGTGATGAAAACTCTATGGTGGAGAGGTGAGAGGCATCAAAATGGCTTAACCATGGCGTACGGCGTGCTTGACCCGGTGCCGAGAGCCGTAGGATGCACAGATCCGGCCGTGCGGGCAAAGACAAAAACGGTGTGTGCAATTATGGATGTTCGAGTCGTGGAGCTATAGTTAAGGGCCGTTCGGGCTCTCGGGTGATGACAAATATTGTGGTGGTGAGGCCAGAGGCATCAAAACGCCTTAACCATGGCATACGGTCGTGCTTGACCTAGTGTCGAGAGCTATAGGACATGCAGAACCGGGCCGTGGTAGCATAGTCGTGTGTGCAAATATGGCGCTTCTAGAGCCGTGGAGCCATGGTTAAGGGCCATTCGGGTTCTCGGGCGGTAATAAACGCCGTGGTGGAGAGGCCAAAGGTGTTAAAATGCCTTAACCATGGTGCATGGGCGTGCTTGACTTGGTGCGAGGAGCCGTAGGACGCGTTAGGAACCGCCGTGCGGCAAAGAAAAGTCGTGTGTGCAAATATGGCGCTTCGGAGCCGTGGAGCCGAGGTTAAGGGCCGTTCGTGCTCTCGAGCGATGACAAACGCTATGGTAGAGAGGCCAGAGGTGTCAAAATGCCTTAACCATGGCTACGGGCTTGCTTGACTCGCCCGGAGCCATAGGACGCGTTGGAACCGACCATGCGGCAAAGATGGTCGTGTGTGCAAATGTGGCGCTTTTACCGCCGTGGAGCCATGGTTAAGGGCCCTTCGTGCTCTCGGGTGATGGAAAACTCTATGGTGGAGAGGTGAGAGGCATCAAAATGGCTTAACCATGGCGTACGGGTGTGCTTGAACCGGTGCCGAGAGCCGTAGGATGCACAGATCCGGCCGTGCGCCAAAGACAACCGTGTGTGCAATTATGGATGTTCGAGTCGTGGAGCTATAGTTAAGGGCCGTTCGGGCTCTCGGGTGATGACAAACATTGTGGTGGTGGGGCCAGAGGTGTCAAAACGCCTTAACCATGGCATACGGTCGTGCTTGACCTAGTGTCGAGAGCCGTAGGACACGTAGGAACCGGGCCGTGCGGTAGCATAGTCGTGTGTGCAAATATGGCAGCTTCTAGAGCGGTGGAGCCATGGTTAAGGGCCATTCGGGTTCTTGGGCGGCAACAAATGCCGTGGTCGAGAGGCCAAAGGTGTCAAAACGCCTTAACCATAGTGCATGGGCGTGCTTGACTTGGTGCGAGGAGCCGTAGGATGCGCAGGAACCGCCGTGTGCAAAGAAAAAAGTCGTGTGTGCAAATATGGCGCTCGGAGCCGTGGAGCCGAGGTTAAGTGCCGTTCGTGCTCTCGAGTGATGGCAAACGCTATGGTAGAGAGGCCGAGGGTGTCAAAATGCCTTAACCATGGCGTATGTGCATGCTTGACTCGTGAGCCGGAGCCATAAAATGCGTTGAACCGACCGTGCGGCAAAGATGGTCGAGTGTGCAAATA
Source organism: Themeda triandra (assembly GCA_018135685.1). Taxonomy (NCBI): domain Eukaryota; kingdom Viridiplantae; phylum Streptophyta; class Magnoliopsida; order Poales; family Poaceae; genus Themeda; species Themeda triandra. The sequence goes on along the minus strand of JAENPR010002147.1, from coordinate 27,284 downwards.
TGGCAGCTTTTGGAGCCGTGGAGGCATGGTTAAGGGCCCTTCGTGCTCTCGGTGATGGAAAACTCTATGGTGGAGAGGTGAGAGGCATCAAAATGGCTTAACCATGGCGTACGTGCGTGCTTGACCCGGTGCCGAGAGCCATAGGATGCACAGATCCGACCGTGCGCAAAGACAAGTGTGTGTGTGCAATTATGGATGTTCGAGTCGTGGAGCTATAGTTAAGGGCCGTTCGTGCTCTCGGTGATGACAAACATTGTGGTGGTGAGGCCAGAGGCATCAAAACGCTTAACCATGGCATACGGTCATGCTTGACCTAGTGTCAAGAGCCGTAGGACACGCACGAACCGGGCCGGCGGTAGCATATTCGTGTGTGCAAATATGGCGCTTCTAGAGCCGTGGAGCCATGGTTAAGGGCCATTCAGTTCTCAGCGGCAACAAACGCTGTGGTGGAGAGGCTAGAGGTGTCAAAATGCCTTAACCATGGCGTACGGGCATGCTTGACTCAAAGTGCGAGGAGCCATAGGATGCGTTGAACCGACCGTGCGGCAAAGATGGTCGTGTGTGCAAATATGGCGCTCGGAGCCGTGGAGCCAAGGTTAAGGGCCGTTCGTGCTCGAGCGATGGCAAACGCTATGGTAGAGAGGCCGAGGTGTCAAAATGCCTTAACCATGGCGTACGGGCATGCTTGACTCGCCGAGAGCCATAGGATGCGTTGGAACCGACCGTGCGGCAAAGATGGTCGTGTGTGCAAATATGGCGCTTTTGGAGCCGTGGAGCCGTGGTTAAGGGCCCTTCGTGCTCTCGGTGATGAAAACTCTATGGTGGAGAGGTGAGAGGCATCAAAATGGCTTAACCATGGCGTACGGCGTGCTTGACCCGGTGCCGAGAGCCGTAGGATGCACAGATCCGGCCGTGCGGCAAAGACAACCGTGTGCAATTATGGATGTTCGAGTCGTGGAGCTATAGTTAAGGGCCGTTCGGGCTCTCGGTGATGACAAATATTGTGGTGGTGAGGCCAGAGGCGTCAAAACGCCTTAACCATGGCATACGGTCGTGCTTGACCTAGTGTCGAGAGCTATAGGACATGCAGAACCGGGCCGTGCGGTAGCATAGTCGTGTGTGCAAATATGGCGCTTCTAGAGCCGTGGAGCCATGGTTAAGGGCCATTCGGGTTCTCGGGCGGTAATAAACGCCGTGGTGGAGAGGCCAAAGGTGTTAAAATGCCTTAACCATGGTGCATGGGCGTGCTTGACTTGGTGCGAGGAGCCGTAGGACGCATAGGAACCGCCGTGCGGCAAAGAAAGTCGTGTGTGCAAATATGGCGCCGGGAGCCGTGGAGCCGAGGTTAAGGGCCGTTCGTGCTCTCGAGCGATGACAAACGCTATGGTAGAGAGGCCGAGGTGTCAAAATGCCTTAACCATGGCGTACGGGCTTGCTTGACTCAAAGCCGGAGCCATAGGACGCGTTGAACCGACCATGCGGCAAAGATGGTCGTGTGTGCAAATGTGGCAGCTTTTACCGCCGTGGAGCCATGGTTAAGGGCCCTTCGTGCTCTCGGTGATGGAAAACTCTATGGTGGAGAGGTGAGAGGCATCAAAATGGCTTAACCATGGCGTACGGGTGTGCTTGAACCGGTGCCGAGAGCCGTAGGATGCACAGATCCGGCCGTGCGCCAAAGACAAGCCGTGTGTGCAATTATGGATGTTCTGAGTCGTGGAGCTATAGTTAAGGGCCGTTCGGGCTCTCGGTGATGACAAACATTGTGGTGGTGGGGCCAGAGGTGTCAAAACGCCTTAACCATGGCATACGGTCGTGCTTGACCTAGTGTCGAGAGCAGTAGGACACGTAGGAACCGGCCGTGCGCGTAGCATAGTCGTGTGTGCAAATATGGCAGCTTCTAGAGCGGTGGAGCCATGGTTAAGGGCCATTCGGGTTCTTGGGCGGCAACAAATGCCGTGGTCGAGAGGCCAAAGGTGTCAAAATGCCTTAACCATAGTGCATGGGCGTGCTTGACTTGGTGCGAGGAGCCGTAGGATGCGCAGGAACCGCCGTGCGGCAAAGAAAAGTCGTGTGTGCAAATATGGCGCTTCGGAGCCGTGGAGCCGAGGTTAAGTGCCGTTCGTGCTCTCGAGTGATGGCAAACGCTATGGTAGAGAGGCCGAGGTGTGTCAAAATGCCTTAACCATGGCGTACGTGCATGCTTGACTCGAGCCGGAGCCATAAAATGCGTTGGAACCGACCGTGCAAAGATGGGTCGAGTGTGCAAATATGGCGCTTTGGAGCCGTGGAGCATGGTTAAGGGCCCTTCGTGCTCTCGTGTGATGGAAAACTCTATGGTGGAGAGGTGAGAGGCATCAAAATGGCTTAACCATGGCGTACGTGCGTGCTTGACCCGGTGCCGAGAGCCATAGGATGCACAGATCCGACCGTGCGGCAAAGACAACGTGTGTGCAATTATGGATGTTCGAGTCGTGGAGCTATAGTTAAGGGCCGTTCGTGCTCTCGGGTGATGACAAACATTGTGGTGGTGAGGCCGAGGCATCAAAATGCCTTAACCATGGCATACGGTCATGCTTGACCTAGTGTCAAGAGCTAGGGACACGCACGAACCGGGCCGTGCGGTAGCATATTCGTGTGTGCAAATATGGCAGCTCTAGAGCCGTGGAGCCATGGTTAAGGCCATTCGGTTCTCAGCGGCAACAAACGCTGTGGTGGAGAGGCTAGAGGTGTCAAAATGCCTTAACCATGGTGCATGGGCATGCTTGACTTGGTGCGAGGAGCCATAGGATGCGTTGAACCGACCGTGCGGCAAAGATGGTCGTGTGTGCAAATATGGCGCTTCGGAGCCGTGGAGCCAAGGTTAAGGGCCGTTCGTGCTCTCGAGCGATGGCAAACGCTATGGTAGAGAGGCCGAGGTGTCAAAATGCCTTAACCATGGCGTACGGGCATGCTTGACTCAAGCCGAGAGCCATAGGATGCGTTGGAACCGACCGTGCGGCAAAGATGGTCGTGTGTGCAAATATGGCGCTTTGGAGCCGTGAGCCATGGTTAAGGGCCCTTCGTGCTCTCGGTGATGAAAAACTCTATGGTGGAGAGGTGAGAGGCATCAAAATGGCTTAACCATGGCGTACGGGCGTGCTTGACCCGGTGCCGAGAGCCGTAGGATGCACAGATCCGGCCGCGCGCAAAAAACACGTGTGTGTGCAATTATGGATGTTCGAGTCGTGGAGCTATAGTTAAGGGCCGTTCGGGCTCTCGGGTGATGACAAATATTGTGGTGGTGAGGCCAGAGGCGTCAAAACGCCTTAACCATGGCATACGGTCGTGCTTGACCTAGTGTCGAGAGCTATAGGACATGCAGAACCGGGCGTGCGGTAGCATAGTCGTGTGTGCAAATATGGCAGCTTCTAGAGCCGTGGAGCCATGGTTAAGGGCCATTCGGGTTCTCGGGCGGTAATAAACGCTGTGGTGGAGAGGCCAAAGGTGTTAAAATGCCTTAACCATGGTGCATGGGCGTGCTTGACTTGGTGCGAGGAGCCGTAGGACGATAGGAACCGGCCGTGCGGCAAAGAAAGTCGTGTGTGCAAATATGGCGCTCGGAGCCGTGGAGCCGAGGTTAAGGGCCGTTCGTGCTCTCGAGCGATGACAAACGCTATGGTAGAGAGGCCAGGTGTCAAAATGCCTTAACCATGGCGTACGGGCTTGCTTGACTCGCCGGAGCCATAGGACGCGTTGAACCGACCATGCGGCAAAGATGGTCGTGTGTGCAAATGTGGCGCTTTTACGCCGTGGAGCCATGGTTAAGGGCCCTTCGTGCTCTCGGTGATGGAAAACTCTATGGTGGAGAGGTGAGAGGCATCAAAATGGCTTAACCATGGCGTACGGGTGTGCTTGAACCGGTGCCGAGAGCCGTAGGATGCACAGATCCGGCCGTGCGCCAAAGACAACCGTGTGTGCAATTATGGATGTTCTGAGTCGTGGAGCTATAGTTAAGGGCCGTTCGGGCTCTCGGTGATGACAAACATTGTGGTGGTGGGGCCAGAGGTGTCAAAACGCCTTAACCATGGCATACGGTCGTGCTTGACCTAGTGTCGAGAGCCGTAGGACACGTAGGAACCGGCCGTGCGGTAGCATAGTCGTGTGTGCAAATATGGCGCTTCTAGAGCGGTGGAGCCATGGTTAAGGGCCATTCGGGTTCTTGGGCGGCAACAAATGCTGTGGTCGAGAGGCCAGCGGTGTCAAAATGCCTTAACCATAGTGCATGGGCGTGCTTGACTTGGTGCGAGGAGCCGTAGGATGCGCAGGAACCGCCGTGCGGCAAAGAAAGTCGTGTGTGCAAATATGGCGCTCGGAGCCGTGGAGCCGAGGTTAAGTGCCGTTCGCTCTCGAGTGATGGCAAACGCTATGGTAGAGAGGCCGAGGTGTCAAAATGCCTTAACCATGGCGTACGTGCATGCTTGACTCGTAGCCGGAGCCATAAAATGCGTTGGAACCGACCGTGCGGCAAAGCATGGTCGAGTGTGCAAATATGGCGCTTTGGAGCCGTGGAGGCATGGTTAAGGGCCCTTCGTGCTCTCGTGATGGAAAACTCTATGGTGGAGAGGTGAGAGGCATCAAAATGGCTTAACCATGGCGTACGGCGTGTGCTTGACCCGGTGCCGAGAGCCATAGGATGCACAGATCCGACCGTGCGGCAAAGACAACCGTGTGTGCAATTATGGATGTTCGAGTCGTGGAGCTATAGTTAAGGGCCGTTCGTGCTCTCGGTGATGACAAACTCTGTGGTGGTGAGGCGAGAGGCATCAAAACGCCTTAACCATGGCATACGGTCATGCTTGACCTGGTGTCAAGAGCCGTAGGACACGCACGAACCGGCCGTGCGGTAGCATATTCGTGTGTGCAAATATGGCGCTTCTAGAGCCGTGGAGCCATGGTTAAGGGCCATTCAGGTTCTCAGGGCGGCAACAAACGCTGTGGTGGAGAGGCTAGAGGTGTCAAAATGCCTTAACCATGGCGTACGGGCATGCTTGACTCAAAGTGCCGGAGCCATAGGATGCGTTGAACCGACCGTGCGGCAAAGCATGGTCGTGTGTGCAAATATGGCGCTCGGAGCCGTGGAGCCAAGGTTAAGGGCCGTTCGTGCTCTCGAGCGATGGCAAACGCTATGGTAGAGAGGCCAGAGGTGTCAAAATGCCTTAACCATGGCGTACGGGCATGCTTGACTCGCCGAGAGCCATAGGATGCGTTGGAACCGACCGTGCGGCAAAGATGGTCGTGTGTGCAAATATGGCGCTTTGGAGCCGTGGAGCCGTGGTTAAGGGCCCTTCGTGCTCTCGGTGATGAAAACTCTATGGTGGAGAGGTGAGAGGCATCAAAATGGCTTAACCATGGCGTACGGGCGTGCTTGACCCGGTGCCGAGAGCCGTAGGATGCACAGATCCGGCCGTGCGGCAAAGACAAGCCGTGTGTGCAATTATGGATGTTCTGAGTCGTGGAGCTATAGTTAAGGGCCGTTCGGGCTCTCGGGTGATGACAAATATTGTGGTGGTGAGGCCGAGGGCGTCAAAACGCCTTAACCATGGCATACGGTCGTGCTTGACCTAGTGTCGAGAGCTATAGGACATGCAGAACCGGGCCGTGCGGTAGCATAGTCGTGTGTGCAAATATGGCGCTTCTAGAGCCGTGGAGCCATGGTTAAGGGCCATTCGGGTTCTCGGGCGGTAATAAACGCTGTGGTGGAGAGGCCAAAGGTGTTAAAACGCCTTAACCATGGTGCATGGGCGTGCTTGACTTGGTGCGAGGAGCCGTAGGACGATAGGAACCGCCGTGCGGCAAAAAGAAAGTCGTGTGTGCAAATATGGCGCTTCGGAGCCGTGGAGCCGAGGTTAAGGGCCGTTCGTGCTCTCGAGCGATGACAAACGCTATGGTAGAGAGGCCGAGGTGTCAAAATGCCTTAACCATGGCGTACGGGCTTGCTTGACTCGCCGCCGGAGCCATAGGACGCGTTGAACCGACCATGCGGCAAAGATGGTCGTGTGTGCAAATGTGGCGCTTTTACCGCCGTGGAGCCATGGTTAAGGGCCCTTCGTGCTCTCGGTGATGGAAAACTCTATGGTGGAGAGGTGAGAGGCATCAAAATGGCTTAACCATGGCGTACGGGTGCTGCTTGACCCGGTGCCGAGAGCCGTAGGATGCACAGATCCGGCCGTGCGCAAAGACAAGCCGTGTGTGCAATTATGGATGTTCGAGTCGTGGAGCTATAGTTAAGGGCCGTTCGGGCTCTCGGTGATGACAAACATTGTGGTGGTGGGGCCGAGGTGTCAAAACGCCTTAACCATGGCATACGGTCGTGCTTGACCTAGTGTCGAGCTAGTAGGACACGTAGGAACCGGGCCGTGCGGTAGCATAGTCGTGTGTGCAAATATGGCGCTTCTAGAGCGGTGGAGCCATGGTTAAGGGCCATTCGGGTTCTTGGGCGGCAACAAATGCTGTGGTCGAGAGGCCAGCCGGTGTCAAAATGCCTTAACCATAGTGCATGGGCGTGCTTGACTTGGTGCGAGGAGCCGTAGGATGCGCAGGAACCGCCGTGCGGGCAAAGAAAAAGTCGTGTGTGCAAATATGGCGCTCGAGCCGTGGAGCCGAGGTTAAGTGCCGTTCGTGCTCTCGAGTGATGGCAAACGCTATGGTAGAGAGGCCGAGGTGTCAAAATGTCAAAATGCCTTAACCATGGCGTACGTGCATGCTTGACTCGAGCCGGAGCCATAAAATGCGTTGGAACCGACCGTGCGGCAAAGATGGTCGAGTGTGCAAATATGGCAGCTTTGGAGCCGTGGAGGGCATGGTTAAGGGCCCTTCGTGCTCTCGTGATGGAAAACTCTATGGTGGAGAGGTGAGAGGCATCAAAATGGCTTAACCATGGCGTATGTGCGTGCTTGACCCGGTGCCGAGAGCCATAGGATGCACAGATCCGACCGTGCGGCAAAGACAACCGTGTGTGCAATTATGGATGTTCGAGTCGTGAGCTAGTTAAGGGCCGTTCGTGCTCTCGGGTGATGACAAACATTGTGGTGGTGAGGCCAGAGGCATCAAAAAACGCCTTAACCATGGCATACGGTCATGCTTGACCTAGTGTCAAGAGCCGTAGGACACGCACGAACCGGGCCGTGCGGTAGCATATTCGTGTGTGCAAATATGGCGCTCTAGAGCCGTGGAGCCATGGTTAAGGGCCATTCAGTTCTCAAAGGCAACAAACGCCGTGGTGGAGAGGCTAGAGGTGTCAAAATGCCTTAACCATGGCGTACGGGCATGCTTGACTCAAAGGTGCGAGAGCCATAGGATGCGTTGGAACCGACCGTGCGGCAAAGATGGTCGTGTGTGCAAATATGGCGCTCGGAGCCGTGGAGCCAAGGTTAAGGGCCGTTCGTGCTCTCGAGCGATGGCAAACGCTATGGTAGAGAGGCCGAGGTGTCAAAATGCCTTAACCATGGCGTACGGGCATGCTTGACTCAAAGGCGAGAGCCATAGGATGCGTTGGAACCGACCGTGCGGGCAAAGATGGTCGTGTGTGCAAATATGGCGCTTTGGAGCCGTGGAGCCGTGGTTAAGGGCCCTTCGTGCTCTCGGGTGATGAAAACTCTATGGTGGAGAGGTGAGAGGCATCAAAATGGCTTAACCATGGCGTACGGGCGTGCTTGACCCGGTGCCGAGAGCCGTAGGATGCACAGATCCGATCCGGCCGGCGGCGGCAAAAGACAAAATGTGTGTGCAATTATGGATGTTCGAGTCGTGGAGCTATAGTTAAGGGCCGTTCGGGCTCTCGGGTGATGACAAATATTGTGGTGGTGAGGCCGAGGCGTCAAAACGCCTTAACCATGGCATACGGTCGTGCTTGACCTAGTGTCGAGAGCTATAGGACATGCAGAACCGGGCCGTGCGGTAGCATAGTCGTGTGTGCAAATATGGCAGCTTCTAGAGCCGTGGAGCCATGGTTAAGGGCCATTCGGGTTCTCGGGCGGTAATAAACGCTGTGGTGGAGAGGCCAAAGGTGTTAAAATGCCTTAACCATGGTGCATGGGCGTGCTTGACTTGGTGCGAGGAGCCGTAGGACGCGCAGGAACCGGCCGTGCGGCAAAGAAAGTCGTGTGTGCAAATATGGCGCTTCGGAGCCGTGGAGCCGAGGTTAAGGGCCGTTCGTGCTCGAGCGATGACAAACGCTATGGTAGAGAGGCCGAGGTGTCAAAATGCCTTAACCATGGCGTACGGGCTTGCTTGACTCAAGGCCCGGAGCCATAGGACGCGTTGAACCGACCATGCGGCAAAGATGGTCGTGTGTGCAAATGTGGCGCTTTTACCGCCGTGGAGCCATGGTTAAGGGCCCTTCGTGCTCTCGGTGATGGAAAACTCTATGGTGGAGAGGTGAGAGGCATCAAAATGGCTTAACCATGGCGTACGGGTGTGCTTGAACCGGTGCCGAGAGCCGTAGGATGCACAGATCCGGCCGTGCGCCAAAGACAACCGTGTGTGCAATTATGGATGTTCGAGTCGTGGAGCTATAGTTAAGGGCCGTTCGGGCTCTCGGTGATGACAAACATTGTGGTGGTGGGGCCAGAGGTGTCAAAACGCCTTAACCATGGCATACGGTCGTGCTTGACCTAGTGTCGAGAGCCGTAGGACACGTAGGAACCGGGCCGTGCGGTAGCATAGTCGTGTGTGCAAATATGGCAGCTCTAGAGAGCGGTGGAGCCATGGTTAAGGGCCATTCGGGTTCTTGGGCGGCAACAAATGCCGTGGTCGAGAGGCCAGCGGTGTCAAAATGCCTTAACCATAGTGCATGGGCGTGCTTGACTTGGTGCGAGGAGCCGTAGGATGCGCAGGAACCGCCGTGCGGGCAAAGAAAGTCGTGTGTGCAAATATGGCGCTTCGAGCCGTGGAGCCGAGGTTAAGTGCCGTTCGTGCTCTCGAGTGATGGCAAACGCTATGGTAGAGAGGCCGAGGTGTCAAAATGCCTTAACCATGGCGTACATGTGCATGCTTGACTCGAGCCGGAGCCATAAAATGCGTTGGAACCGACCGTGCGGCAAAGATGGTCGAGTGTGCAAATATGGCAGCTTTGGAGCCGTGGAGGCATGGTTAAGGGCCCTTCGTGCTCTCGTGTGATGGAAAACTCTATGGTGGAGAGGTGAGAGGCATCAAAATGGCTTAACCATGGCGTACATGTGCGTGCTTGACCCGGTGCCGAGAGCATAGGATGCACAGATCCGACCGTGCGGCAAAGACAACCGTGTGTGCAATTATGGATGTTCGAGTCGTGGAGCTATAGTTAAGGGCCGTTCGTGCTCTCGGGTGATGACAAACATTGTGGTGGTGAGGCCAGAGGCATCAAAACGCCTTAACCATGGCATACGGTCATGCTTGACCTAGTGTCAAGAGCTCGTAGGACACGCACGAACCGGGCCGTGCGGTAGCATATTCGTGTGTGCAAATATGGCAGCTTCTAGAGCCGTGGAGCCATGGTTAAGGGCCATTCAGTTCTCTCGGCAACAAACGCTGTGGTGGAGAGGCTAGAGGTGTCAAAATGCCTTAACCATGGCGTACGGGCATGCTTGACTCAAAGCCAGGAGCCATAGGATGCGTTGAACCGACCGTGCGGCAAAAAGATGGTCGTGTGTGCAAATATGGCGCTTCGGAGCCGTGGAGCCAAGGTTAAGGGCCGTTCGTGCTCTCGAGCGATGGCAAACGCTATGGTAGAGAGGCCGAGGTGTCAAAATGCCTTAACCATGGCGTACGGGCATGCTTGACTCTCGCCGAGAGCCATAGGATGCGTTGGAACCGACCGTGCGGCAAAGATGGTCGTGTGTGCAAATATGGCGCTTTTGCAGCCGTGAGCCATGGTTAAGGGCCCTTCGTGCTCTCGGGTGATGAAAACTCTATGGTGGAGAGGTGAGAGGCATCAAAATGGCTTAACCATGGCGTACGGCGTGCTTGACCCGGTGCGAGAGCCGTAGGATGCACAGATCCGGCCGTGCGGCAAAGACAAGCCGTGTGTGCAATTATGGATGTTCGAGTCGTGGAGCTATAGTTAAGGGCCGTTCGGGCTCTCGGGTGATGACAAATATTGTGGTGGTGAGGCCAGAGGCGTCAAAACGCCTTAACCATGGCATACGGTCGTGCTTGACCTAGTGTCGAGAGCTATAGGACATGCAGAACCGGGCCGTGCGGTAGCATAGTCGTGTGTGCAAATATGGGCGCTCTAGAGCCGTGGAGCCATGGTTAAGGGCCATTCGGGTTCTCGGGCGGTAATAAACGCTGTGGTGGAGAGGCCAAAGGTGTTAAAATGCCTTAACCATGGTGCATGGGCGTGCTTGACTTGGTGCGAGGAGCCGTAGGACGATAGGAACCGGCCGTGCGGCAAAGAAAGTCGTGTGTGCAAATATGGCGCTTCGGAGCCGTGGAGCCGAGGTTAAGGGCCGTTCGTGCTCGAGCGATGACAAACGCTATGGTAGAGAGGCCGAGGTGTCAAAATGCCTTAACCATGGCGTACGGGCTTGCTTGACTCGCCGGAGCCATAGGACGCGTTGAACCGACCATGCGGCAAAGATGGTCGTGTGTGCAAATGTGGCGCTTTTACCGCCGTGGAGCCATGGTTAAGGGCCCTTCGTGCTCTCGGTGATGGAAAACTCTATGGTGGAGAGGTGAGAGGCATCAAAATGGCTTAACCATGGCGTACGGGTGTGCTTGAACCGGTGCCGAGAGCCGTAGGATGCACAGATCCGGCCGTGCGCAAAGACAAGCCGTGTGTGCAATTATGGATGTTCGAGTCGTGGAGCTATAGTTAAGGGCCGTTCGGGCTCTCGGGTGATGACAAACATTGTGGTGGTGGGGCCAGAGGTGTCAAAACGCCTTAACCATGGCATACGGTCGTGCTTGACCTAGTGTCGAGAGCCGTAGGACACGTAGGAACCGGGCCGGCGCATAGCATAGTCGTGTGTGCAAATATGGCGCTTCTAGAGCGGTGGAGCCATGGTTAAGGGCCATTCGGGTTCTTGGGCGCAACAAATGCTGTGGTCGAGAGGCCAAAGGTGTCAAAATGCCTTAACCATAGTGCATGGGCGTGCTTGACTTGGTGCGAGGAGCCGTAGGATGCGCAGGAACCGCCGTGCGGCAAAGAAAAGTCGTGTGTGCAAATATGGCGCTTCGGAGCCGTGGAGCCGAGGTTAAGTGCCGTTCCGTTCGTGCTCTCGAGTGATGGCAAACGCTATGGTAGAGAGGCCGAGGTGTCAAAATGCCTTAACCATGGCGTACATGGCATGCTTGACTCGTAGCCGGAGCCATAAAATGCGTTGGAACCGACCGTGCGGCAAAGATGGTCGAGTGTGCAAATATGGCAGCTTTGGAGCCGTGGAGGCATGGTTAAGGGCCCTTCGTGCTCTCGTGATGGAAAACTCTATGGTGGAGAGGTGAGAGGCATCAAAATGGCTTAACCATGGCGTACGGTGCGTGCTTGACCCGGTGCCGAGAGCCATAGGATGCACAGATCCGACCGTGCGGCAAAGACAAGCCGTGTGTGCAATTATGGATGTTCGAGTCGTGGAGCTATAGTTAAGGGCCGTTCGGTGCTCTCGGTGATGACAAACATTGTGGTGGTGAGGCCAGAGGCATCAAAACGCCTTAACCATGGCATACGGTCATGCTTGACCTAGTGTCAAGAGCTGTAGGACACGCACGAACCGGGCGTGCGGTAGCATATTCGTGTGTGCAATATGGCGCTTCTATGGCAGCTTCTAGAGCCGTGGAGCCATGGTTAAGGGCCATTCGGTTCTCAGGGCAACAAACGCTGTGGTGGAGAGGCTAGAGGTGTCAAAATGCCTTAACCATGGCGTACGGGCATGCTTGACTTGGTGCGAGGAGCCATAGGATGCGTTGGAACCGACCGTGCGGCAAAGATGGTCGTGTGTGCAAATATGGCGCTTCGGAGCCGTGGAGCCAAGGTTAAGGGCCGTTCGTGCTCTCGAGCGATGGCAAACGCTATGGTAGAGAGGCCGAGGTGTCAAAATGCCTTAACCATGGCGTACGGGCATGCTTGACTCGCCGAGAGCCATAGGATGCGTTGGAACCGACCGTGCGGCAAAGATGGTCGTGTGTGCAAATATGGCGCTTTTGGAGCCGTGGAGCCATGGTTAAGGGCCCTTCGTGCTCTCGTGATGAAAACTCTATGGTGGAGAGGTGAGAGGCATCAAAATGGCTTAACCATGGCGTACGGCGTGCTTGACCCGGTGCCGAGAGCCGTAGGATGCACAGATCCGGCCGTGCGGCAAAGACAACCGTGTGTGCAATTATGGATGTTCGAGTCGTGGAGCTATAGTTAAGGGCCGTTCGGGCTCTCGGTGATGACAAACATTGTGGTGGTGAGGCCAGAGGCATCAAAACGCCTTAACCATGGCATACGGTCGTGCTTGACCTAGTGTCGAGAGCTATAGGACATGCAGGAACCGGGCCGTGCGGTAGCATAGTCGTGTGTGCAAATATGGCGCTTCTAGAGCCGTGGAGCCATGGTTAAGGGCCATTCGGGTTCTCGGCGGTAACAAACGCTGTGGTGGAGAGGCCAAAGGTGTTAAAATGCCTTAACCATGGTGCATGGGCGTGCTTGACTTGGTGCGAGGAGCCGTAGGATGCGCATAGGAACCGACCGTGCGGCAAAGAAAGTCGTGTGTGCAAATATGGCGCTTCGGAGCCGTGGAGCCGAGGTTAAGGGCCGTTCGTGCTCTCGAGCGATGGCAAACGCTATGGTAGAGAGGCCGAGGTGTCAAAATGCCTTAACCATGGCGTACGGGCTTGCTTGACTCGGCCGGGAGCCATAGGATGCGTTGGAACCGACCATGCGGCAAAGATGGTCGTGTGTGCAAATATGGCAGCTTTTGGAGCCGTGGAGCCATGGTTAAGGGCCCTTCGTGCTCTCGGGTGATGGAAAACTCTATGGTGGAGAGGTGAGAGGCATCAAAATGGCTTAACCATGGCGTACGGCGTGCTTGACCCGGTGCCGAGAGCCGTAGGATGCACAGATCCGGCCGTGCGCAAAGACAAGCCGTGTGTGCAATTATGGATGTTCTGAGTCGTGGAGCTATAGTTAAGGGCCGTTCGGGCTCTCGGTGATGACAAACATTGTGGTGGTGGGGCCAGAGGTGTCAAAACGCCTTAACCATGGCATACGGTCGTGCTTGACCTAGTGTCGAGAGCTATAGGACACGCAGGAACCGGGCCGTGCGGTAGCATAGTCGTGTGTGCAAATATGGCGCTTCTAGAGCGGTGGAGCCATGGTTAAGGGCCATTCGGGTTCTCGGCGGCAACAAATGCTGTGGTGGAGAGGCCAAAGGTGTCAAAATGCCTTAACCATGGTGCATGGGCGTGCTTGACTTGGTGCGAGGAGCCGTAGGATGCGCAGGAACCGACCGTGCGGCAAAGAAAGTCGTGTGTGCAAATATGGCGCTCGGGAGCCGTGGAGCCGAGGTTAAGGGCCGTTCGTGCTCTCGAGCGATGGCAAACGCTATGGTAGAGAGGCCGAGGTGTCAAAATGCCTTAACCATGGCGTACGGCATGCTTGACTCGTAGCCGGAGCCATAGGATGCGTTGGAACCGACCATGCGGCAAAGATGGTCGTGTGCAAATATGGCAGTTTTGGAGCCGTGGAGCCATGGTTAAGGGCCCTTCGTGCTCTCGGTGATGGAAAACTCTATGGTGGAGAGGTGAGAGGCATCAAAATGGCTTAACCATGGCGTACGGGCGTGCTTGACCCGGTGCCGAGAGCCGTAGGATGCACAGATCCGGCCGTGCGCCAAAGACAAGCGTGTGTGCAATTATGGATGTTCTGAGTCGTGGAGCTATAGTTAAGGGCCGTTCGGGCTCTCGGGTGATGACAAACATTGTGGTGGTGAGGCCAGAGGCATCAAAACGCCTTAACCATGGCATACGGTCATGCTTGACCTAGTGTCGAGAGCTATAGGACACGCAGGAACCGGGCCGTGGTAGCATAGTCGTGTGTGCAAATATGGCGCTTCTAGAGCCGTGGAGCCATGGTTAAGGGCCATTCGGGTTCTTGGGCGGCAACAAATGCCGTGGTGGAGAGGCCAGAGGTGTCAAAATGCCTTAACCATGGTGCATGGGCGTGCTTGACTTGGTGCGAGGAGCCGTAGGATGCGCAGGAACCGACCGTGCGGCAAAGAAAAAAGTCGTGTGTGCAAATATGGCGCTCTCGAGCCGTGGAGCCGAGGTTAAAGGGCCGTTCGTGCTCTCGAGCGATGGCAAACGCTATGGTAGAGAGGCCGAGGTGTCAAAATGCCTTAACCATGGCGTACGGCATGCTTGACTCGTAGCCGGAGCCATAAAATGCGTTGGAACCGACCGTGCGGCAAAGATGGTCGTGTGTGCAAATATGGCGCTTTGGAGCCGTGGAGGCATGGTTAAGGGCCCTTCGTGCTCTCGTGATGGAAAACTCTATGGTGGAGAGGTGAGAGGCATCAAAATGGCTTAACCATGGCGTACGGCGTGCTTGACCCGGTGCCGAGAGCCGTAGGATGCACAGATCCGATCCGCGTGCGGCAAAGACAACCGTGTGTGCAATTATGGATGTTCGAGTCGTGGAGCTATAGTTAAGGGCCGTTCGGCTCTCGGGTGATGACAAACATTGTGGTGGTGAGGCCAGAGGCATCAAAATGCCTTAACCATGGCATACGGTCATGCTTGACCTAGTGTCAAGAGCTATAGGACACGCACGAACCGGGTGCGGTAGCATAGTCGTGTGTGCAAATATGGCGCTTCTAGAGCCGGGAGCCATGGTTAAGGGCCATTCGGGTTCTCAGGCGGCAACAAACGCTGTGGTGGAGAGGCTAGAGGTGTCAAAATGCCTTAACCATGGTGCATGGGCATGCTTGACTTGGTGCGAGGAGCCATAGGATGCGTTGGAACCGACCGCCGTGCGGCAAAGATGGTCGTGTGTGCAAATATGGCGCTCGGAGCCGTGGAGCCAAGGTTAAGGGCCGTTCGTGCTCTCGAGCGATGGCAAACGCTATGGTAGAGAGGCCGAGGTGTCAAAATGCCTTAACCATGGCGTACGGGCATGCTTGACTCGCCGGAGCCATAGGATGCGTTGGAACCGACCGTGCGGCAAAGATGGTCGTGTGTGCAAATATGGCAGCTTTTGGAGCCGTGGAGCCATGGTTAAGGGCCCTTCGTGCTCTCGGTGATGAAAAACTCTATGGTGGAGAGGTGAGAGGCATCAAAATGGCTTAACCATGGCGTACGGGTGTGCTTGACCCGGTGCCGAGAGCCGTAGGATGCACAGATCCGGCCGTGCGCGGCAAAGACAACCGTGTGTGCAATTATGGATGTTCGAGTCGTGGAGCTATAGTTAAGGGCCGTTCGGGCTCTCGGTGATGACAAACATTGTGGTGGTGAGGCCGAGGCATCAAAACGCCTTAACCATGGCATACGGTCGTGCTTGACCTAGTGTCGAGAGCTATAGGACACGCAGGAACCGGGCCGTGCGGTAGCATAGTCGTGTGTGCAAATATGGCGCTTCTAGAGCCGGGAGCCATGGTTAAGGGCCATTCGGGTTCTCAGCGGCAACAAACGCTGTGGTGGAGAGGCCAAAGGTGTTAAATGCCTTAACCATGGTGCATGGGCGTGCTTGACTTGGTGCGAGGAGCCGTAGGATGCGATAGGAACCGACCCGTGCGGCAAAGAAAGTCGTGTGTGCAAATATGGCGCTTCGGAGCGTGGAGCCGAGGTTAAGGGCCGTTCGTGCTCTCGAGCGATGGCAAACGCTATGGTAGAGAGGCCGAGGTGTCAAAATGCCTTAACCATGGCGTACGGGCTTGCTTGACTCGCCGGAGCCATAGGATGCGTTGGAACCGACCATGCGGCAAAGATGGTCGTGTGTGCAAATGTGGCAGTTTTGGAGCCGTGGAGCCATGGTTAAGGGCCCTTCGTGCTCTCGGTGATGGAAAACTCTATGGTGGAGAGGTGAGAGGCATCAAAATGGCTTAACCATGGCGTACGGGTGTGCTTGAACCGGTGCCGAGAGCCGTAGGATGCACAGATCCGGCGTGCGCAAAGACAAGCCGTGTGTGCAATTATGGATGTTCGAGTCGTGGAGCTATAGTTAAGGGCCGTTCGGGCTCTCTGTGATGACAAACATTGTGGTGGTGGGGCCAGAGGTGTCAAAATGCCTTAACCATGGCATACGGTCGTGCTTGACCTAGTGTCGAGAGCCGGGACACGCAGGAACCGGGCCGTGCGGTAGCATAGTCGTGTGTGCAAATATGGCGCTTCTAGAGCGGTGGAGCCATGGTTAAGGGCCATTCGGGTTCTTGGGGCAACAAATGCCGTGGTCGAGAGGCCAAAGGTGTCAAAATGCCTTAACCATAGTGCATGGGCGTGCTTGACTTGGTGCGAGGAGCCGTAGGATGCGCAGGAACCGCCCGTGCGGCAAAGAAAAAGTCGTGTGTGCAAATATGGCGCTCGGAGCCGTGGAGCCGAGGTTAAGGGCCGTTCGTGCTCTCGAGTGATGGCAAACGCTATGGTAGAGAGGCCAGAGGTGTCAAAATGCCTTAACCATGGCGTACGGCATGCTTGACTCGTAGCCGGAGCCATAAAATGCGTTGGAACCGACCGTGCGGCGCAAAGATGGTCGAGTGTGCAAATATGGCGCTTTTGGAGCCGTGGAGGCATGGTTAAGGGCCCTTCGTGCTCTCGGTGATGGAAAACTCTATGGTGGAGAGGTGAGAGGCATCAAAATGGCTTAACCATGGCGTACGGGCGTGCTTGACCCGGTGCCGAGAGCCATAGGATGCACAGATCCGACCGTGCGCGGCAAAGACAAGCCGTGTGTGCAATTATGGATGTTCTGAGTCGTGGAGCTATAGTTAAGGGCCGTTGCTCTCGGTGATGACAAACATTGTGGTGGTGAGGCCGAGGCATCAAAACGCCTTAACCATGGCATACGGTCATGCTTGACCTAGTGTCAAGAGCTATAGGACACGCACGAACCGGGCCGTGCGGTAGCATATTCGTGTGTGCAAATATGGCGCTCTAGAGCCGTGGAGCCATGGTTAAGGGCCATTCGGTTCTCAGGGCAACAAACGCTGTGGTGGAGAGGCTAGAGGTGTCAAAATGCCTTAACCATGGCGCACGGGCATGCTTGACTTGGTGCGAGGAGCCATAGGATGCGTTGGAACCGACCGTGCGGCAAAGATGGTCGTGTGTGCAAATATGGCCTTCGGGAGCCGTGGAGCCAAGGTTAAGGGCCGTTCGTGCTCTCGAGCGATGGCAAACGCTATGGTAGAGAGGCCGAGGTGTCAAAATGCCTTAACCATGGCGTACGGGCATGCTTGACTCGCCGAGAGCCATAGGATGCGTTGGAACCGACCGTGCGGCAAAGATGGTCGTGTGTGCAAATATGGCGCTTTGGAGCCGTGGAGCCATGGTTAAGGGCCCTTCGTGCTCTCGGTGATGAAAAACTCTATGGTGGAGAGGTGAGAGGCATCAAAATGGCTTAACCATGGCGTACGGCGTGCTTGACCCGGTGCCGAGAGCCGTAGGATGCACAGATCCGGCCGTGCGGCAAAGACAAGCCGTGTGTGCAATTATGGATGTTCTGAGTCGTGGAGCTATAGTTAAGGGCCGTTCGGGCTCTCGGTGATGACAAATATTGTGGTGGTGAGGCCAGAGGCATCAAAACGCCTTAACCATGGCATACGGTCGTGCTTGACCTAGTGTCGAGAGCTATAGGACATGCAGGAACCGGGCCGTGCGGTAGCATAGTCGTGTGTGCAAATATGGCGCTCTAGAGCCGTGGAGCCATGGTTAAGGGCCATTCGGGTTCTCGGGCGGTAATAAACGCCGTGGTGGAGAGGCCAAAGGTGTTAAAATGCCTTAACCATGGTGCATGGGCGTGCTTGACTTGGTGCGAGGAGCCGTAGGACGCGTAGGAACCGGCCGTGCGGCAAAGAAAAGTCGTGTGTGCAAATATGGCGCTCGGAGCCGTGGAGCCGAGGTTAAGGGCCGTTCGTGCTCGAGCGATGACAAACGCTATGGTAGAGAGGCCGAGGTGTCAAAATGCCTTAACCATGGCGTACGGGCTTGCTTGACTCAAAGCCGGAGCCATAGGACGTTGAACCGACCATGCGGCAAAGATGGTCGTGTGTGCAAATGTGGCGCTTTTACCGCCGTGGAGCCATGGTTAAGGGCCCTTCGTGCTCTCGGTGATGGAAAACTCTATGGGAGAGGTGAGAGGCATCAAAATGGCTTAACCATGGCGTACGGGTGTGCTTGAACCGGTGCCGAGAGCCGTAGGATGCACAGATCCGGCCGTGCGCCAAAGACAACCGTGTGCAATTATGGATGTTCGAGTCGTGGAGCTATAGTTAAGGGCCGTTCGGGCTCTCGGGTGATGACAAACATTGTGGTGGTGGGGCCAGAGGTGTCAAAACGCCTTAACCATGGCATACGGTCATGCTTGACCTAGTGTCGAGAGCTATAGGACACGTAGGAACCGGGCCGTGGCGGTAGCATAGTCGTGTGTGCAAATATGGCAGCTCTAGAGCGGTGGAGCCATGGTTAAGGGCCATTCGGGTTCTTGGGCGGCAACAAATGCTGTGGTCGAGAGGCCAGCGGTGTCAAAATGCCTTAACCATAGTGCATGGGCGTGCTTGACTTGGTGCGAGGAGCCGTAGGATGCGCAGGAACCGCCGCGGCGCGCAAAGAAAGTCGTGTGTGCAAATATGGCGCTTCGGAGCCGTGGAGCCGAGGTTAAGTGCCGTTCGTGCTCGAGTGATGGCAAACGCTATGGTAGAGAGGCCGAGGTGTCAAAATGCCTTAACCATGGCGTACGTGCATGCTTGACTCGAGCCGGAGCCATAAAATGCGTTGGAACCGACCGTGCGGCAAAGATGGTCGAGTGTGCAAATATGGCGCTTTTGGAGCCGTGGAGGCATGGTTAAGGGCCCTTCGTGCTCTCGTGTGATGGAAAACTCTATGGTGGAGAGGTGAGAGGCATCAAAATGGCTTAACCATGGCGTACATGTGCGTGCTTGACCCGGTGCCGAGAGCCATAGGATGCACAGATCCGACCGTGCGGCGGCAAAGACAAGTGTGTGTGCAATTATGGATGTTCGAGTCGTGGAGCTATAGTAGTTAAGGGCCGTTCGTGCTCTCGGTGATGACAAACATTGTGGTGGTGAGGCCAGAGGCATCAAAATGCCTTAACCATGGCATACGGTCATGCTTGACCTAGTGTCAAGAGCTATAGGACACGCACGAACCGGCTGTGCGGTAGCATATTCGTGTGTGCAAATATGGCGCTCTAGAGCCGTGGAGCCATGGTTAAGGGCCATTCGGTTCTCAGCGGCAACAAACGCCGTGGTGGAGAGGCTAGAGGTGTCAAAATGCCTTAACCATGGCGTACGGGCATGCTTGACTTGGTGCCAGGAGCCATAGGATGCGTTGAACCGACCGTGCGGCAAAGATGGTCGTGTGTGCAAATATGGCGCTTCGGGAGCCGTGGAGCCAAGGTTAAGGGCCGTTCGTGCTCTCGAGCGATGGCAAACGCTATGGTAGAGAGGCCGAGGTGTCAAAATGCCTTAACCATGGCGTACGGGCATGCTTGACTCAAAGCCGAGAGCCATAGGATGCGTTGGAACCGACCGTGCGGCAAAGATGGTCGTGTGTGCAAATATGGCGCTTTGCAGCCGTGGAGGAGCCATGGTTAAGGGCCCTTCGTGCTCTCGGTGATGAAAAACTCTATGGTGGAGAGGTGAGAGGCATCAAAATGGCTTAACCATGGCGTACGGGCGTGCTTGACCCGGTGCCGAGAGCCGTAGGATGCACAGATCCGGCCGTGCGCGCGGCAAAGACAAGCCGTGTGTGCAATTATGGATGTTCGAGTCGTGGAGCTATAGTTAAGGGCCGTTCGGGCTCTCTCGGTGATGACAAATATTGTGGTGGTGAGGCCGAGGCGTCAAAACGCCTTAACCATGGCATACGGTCGTGCTTGACCTAGTGTCGAGAGCTATAGGACATGCAGGAACCGGGCCGTGCGGTAGCATAGTCGTGTGTGCAAATATGGCAGCTTCTAGAGCCGTGGAGCCATGGTTAAGGGCCATTCGGGTTCTCGGGGTAATAAACGCTGTGGTGGAGAGGCCAAAGGTGTTAAAATGCCTTAACCATGGTGCATGGGCGTGCTTGACTTGGTGCGAGGAGCCGTAGGACGCATAGGAACCGCCGTGCGCGGCAAAGAAAGTCGTGTGTGCAAATATGGCGCTCGGGAGCCGTGGAGCCGAGGTTAAGGGCCGTTCGTGCTCTCGAGCGATGACAAACGCTATGGTAGAGAGGCCAGAGGTGTCAAAATGCCTTAACCATGGCGTACGGGCTTGCTTGACTCGCCCGGAGCCATAGGACGCGTTGAACCGACCATGCGGCAAAGATGGTCGTGTGTGCAAATGTGGCGCTTTACCGCCGTGGAGCCATGGTTAAGGGCCCTTCGTGCTCTCGGGTGATGGAAAACTCTATGGTGGAGAGGTGAGAGGCATCAAAATGGCTTAACCATGGCGTACGGGTGCTTGAACCGGTGCCGAGAGCCGTAGGATGCACAGATCCGGCCGTGCGCCAAAGACAAGTGTGTGCAATTATGGATGTTCGAGTCGTGGAGCTATAGTTAAGGGCCGTTCGGGCTCTCGGTGATGACAAACATTGTGGTGGTGGGGCCAGGGTCATCAAAACGCCTTAACCATGGCATACGGTCGTGCTTGACCTAGTGTCGAGAGCCGTAGGACACGTAGGAACCGGGCCGTGCGGTAGCATAGTCGTGTGTGCAAATATGGCGCTTCTAGAGCGGTGGAGCCATGGTTAAGGGCCATTCGGGTTCTTGGGCGGCAACAAATGCTGTGGTCGAGAGGCCAAAGGTGTCAAAATGCCTTAACCATAGTGCATGGGCGTGCTTGACTTGGTGCGAGGAGCCGTAGGATGCGCAGGAACCGCCGTGCGGCAAAAAGAAAGTCGTGTGTGCAAATATGGCGCTTCGGAGCCGTGGAGCCGAGGTTAAGTGCCGTTCGTGCTCTCGAGTGATGGCAAACGCTATGGTAGAGAGGCCGCCAGAGGTGTCAAAATGCCTTAACCATGGCGTACGGCATGCTTGACTCGAGCCGGAGCCATAAAATGCGTTGGAACCGACCGTGCGGCAGCAAAGATGGTCGAGTGTGCAAATATGGCGCTTTTGGAGCCGTGGAGGCATGGTTAAGGGCCCTTCGTGCTCTCGTGTGATGGAAAACTCTATGGTGGAGAGGTGAGAGGCATCAAAATGGCTTAACCATGGCGTACATGTGCGTGCTTGACCCGGTGCCGAGAGCCATAGGATGCACAGATCCGACCGTGCGGCAAAGACAAGCCGTGTGTGCAATTATGGATGTTCGAGTCGTGGAGCTATAGTTAAGGGCCGTTCGTGTGCTCTCGGGTGATGACAAACATTGTGGTGGTGAGGCCAGAGGGCATCAAAATGCCTTAACCATGGCATACGGTCATGCTTGACCTAGTGTCAAGAGCTAGTAGGACACGCACGAACCGGGCCGTGCGGTAGCATATTCGTGTGTGCAAATATGGCGCTTCTAGAGCCGTGGAGCCATGGTTAAGGGCCATTCGGTTCTCAGCGGCAACAAACGCTGTGGTGGAGAGGCTAGAGGTGTCAAAATGCCTTAACCATGGCGTACGGGCATGCTTGACTCAGTGCGAGGAGCCATAGGATGCGTTGGAACCGACCGTGCGGCAAAGATGGTCGTGTGTGCAAATATGGCGCTTCGGAGCCGTGGAGCCAAGGTTAAGGGCCGTTCGTGCTCTCGAGCGATGGCAAACGCTATGGTAGAGAGGCCGAGGTGTCAAAATGCCTTAACCATGGCGTACGGGCATGCTTGACTCAAGCCCGAGAGCCATAGGATGCGTTGAACCGACCGTGCGGCGGCAAAGATGGTCGTGTGTGCAAATATGGCGCTTTGCAGCCGTGAGCCATGGTTAAGGGCCCTTCGTGCTCTCGGTGATGAAAACTCTATGGTGGAGAGGTGAGAGGCATCAAAATGGCTTAACCATGGCGTACGGCGTGCTTGACCCGGTGCCGAGAGCCGTAGGATGCACAGATCCGGCCGTGCGGCAAAGACAACCGTGTGTGCAATTATGGATGTTCGAGTCGTGGAGCTATAGTTAAGGGCCGTTCGGGCTCTCGGTGATGACAAATATTGTGGTGGTGAGGCCGTAGGCATCAAAACGCCTTAACCATGGCATACGGTCGTGCTTGACCTAGTGTCGAGAGCTATAGGACATGCAGGAACCGGGCCGTGCGGTAGCATAGTCGTGTGTGCAAATATGGCGCTTCTAGAGCCGGAGCCATGGTTAAGGGCCATTCGGGTTCTCGGCGGTAATAAACGCCGTGGTGGAGAGGCCAAAGGTGTTAAAACGCCTTAACCATGGTGCATGGGCGTGCTTGACTTGGTGCGAGGAGCCGTAGGATGCGCATAGGAACCGACCGTGCGGGCAAAGAAAGTCGTGTGTGCAAATATGGCGCTTCCGGAGCCGTGGAGCCGAGGTTAAGGGCCGTTCGTGCTCTCGAGCGATGACAAACGCTATGGTAGAGAGGCCAGAGGTGTCAAAATGCCTTAACCATGGCGTACGGGCTGCTTGACTCGCCCGGAGCCATAGGACGCGTTGGAACCGACCATGCGGCAAAGATGGTCGTGTGTGCAAATGTGGCGCTTTTGGAGCCGTGGAGCCATGGTTAAGGGCCCTTCGTGCTCTCGGTGATGGAAAACTCTATGGTGGAGAGGTGAGAGGCATCAAAATGGCTTAACCATGGCGTACGGGTGTGCTTGAACCGGTGCCGAGAGCCGTAGGATGCACAGATCCGGCCGTGCGCAAAGACAAGCCGTGTGTGCAATTATGGATGTTCGAGTCGTGGAGCTATAGTTAAGGGCCGTTCGGGCTCTCGGTGATGACAAACATTGTGGTGGTGGGGCCAGAGGTGTCAAAACGCCTTAACCATGGCATACGGTCGTGCTTGACCTAGTGTCGAGAGCTATAGGACACGCAGGAACCGGCTGTGCGGTAGCATAGTCGTGTGTGCAAATATGGCGCTTCTAGAGCGGTGGAGCCATGGTTAAGGGCCATTCGGGTTCTTGGGCGGCAACAAATGCTGTGGTGGAGAGGCCAGAGGTGTCAAAATGCCTTAACCATGTGTGCATGGGCGTGCTTGACTTGGTGCGAGGAGCCGTAGGATGCGCAGGAACCGACCGTGCGGCAAAGAAAAGTCGTGTGTGCAAATATGGCGCTTCCGGGAGCCGTGGAGCCGAGGTTAAGGGCCGTTCGTGCTCTCGAGTGATGGCAAACGCTATGGTAGAGAGGCCAGAGGTGTCAAAATGCCTTAACCATGGCGTACGGCATGCTTGACTCGTAGCCGGAGCCATAAATGCGTTGGAACCGACCGTGCGGCAAAGATGGTCGAGTGTGCAAATATGGCGCTTTGGAGCCGTGGAGGCATGGTTAAGGGCCCTTCGTGCTCTCGTGATGGAAAACTCTATGGTGGAGAGGTGAGAGGCATCAAAATGGCTTAACCATGGCGTACGTGTGTGCTTGACCCGGTGCCGAGAGCCATAGGATGCATGCACAGATCCGACCGTGCGGCAAAGACAAGCCGTGTGTGCAATTATGGATGTTCGAGTCGTGGAGCTATAGTTAAGGGCCGTTCGGGCCGTTGGCTCTCGGTGATGACAAACATTGTGGTGGTGAGGCCAGGGCATCAAAATGCCTTAACCATGGCATACGGTCATGCTTGACCTAGTGTCAAGAGCTATAGGACACGCACGAACCGGGCCGTGCGGTAGCATATTCGTGTGTGCAAATATGGCAGCTTCTAGAGCCGTGGAGCCATGGTTAAGGGCCATTCGGTTCTCAGCGGGCAACAAACGCTGTGGTGGAGAGGCTAAAGGTGTCAAAATGCCTTAACCATGGTGCATGGGCATGCTTGACTTGGTGCGAGGAGCCATAGGATGCGTTGGAACCGACCGTGCGGCAAAGATGGTCGTGTGTGCAAATATGGCGCTTCGGAGCCGTGGAGCCAAGGTTAAGGGCCGTTGCTCTCGAGCGATGGCAAACGCTATGGTAGAGAGGCCAGAGGTGTCAAAATGCCTTAACCATGGCGTACGGGCATGCTTGACTCAAAGCCGAGAGCCATAGGATGCGTTGGAACCGACCGTGCGGCAAAGATGGTCGTGTGTGCAAATATGGCGCTTTTGGAGCCGTGGAGCCATGGTTAAGGGCCCTTCGTGCTCTCGGTGATGAAAACTCTATGGTGGAGAGGTGAGAGGCATCAAAATGGCTTAACCATGGCGTACGGCGTGCTTGACCCGGTGCCGAGAGCCGTAGGATGCACAGATCCGGCCGTGCGGCAAAGACAACAGTGTGTGTGCAATTATGGATGTTCTGAGTCGTGGAGCTATAGTTAAGGGCCGTTCGGGCTCTCGGGTGATGACAAACATTGTGGTGGTGAGGCCAGAGGCATCAAAACGCCTTAACCATGGCATACGGTCGCTTGACCTAGTGTCGAGAGCTATAGGACACGCAGAACCGGGCCGTGCGGTAGCATAGTCGTGTGTGCAAATATGGCGCTTCTAGAGCCGTGGAGCCATGGTTAAGGGCCATTCGGGTTCTCAGGGGTAACAAACGCTGTGGTGGAGAGGCCAAAGGTGTTAAAAATGCTTAACCATGGTGCATGGGCGTGCTTGACTTGGTGCGAGGAGCCGTAGGATGCGCAGGAACCGACCGTGCGGCAAAGAAAGTCGTGTGTGCAAATATGGCGCTTCGGAGCCGTGGAGCCGAGGTTAAGGGCCGTTCGTGCTCTCGAGCGATGGCAAACGCTATGGTAGAGAGGCCAGAGGTGTCAAAATGCCTTAACCATGGCGTACGGGCATGCTTGACTCGCCGCCGGAGCCATAGGATGCGTTGAACCGACCATGCGGCAAAGATGGTCGTGTGTGCAAATATGGCAGCTTTGGAGCCGTGGAGCCATGGTTAAGGGCCCTTCGTGCTCTCGGTGATGGAAAACTCTATGGTGGAGAGGTGAGAGGCATCAAAATGGCTTAACCATGGCGTACGGCGTGCTTGACCCGGTGCCGAGAGCCGTAGGATGCACAGATCCGGCCGTGCGCAAAGACAAATGTGTGTGTGCAATTATGGATGTTCGAGTCGTGGAGCTATAGTTAAGGGCCGTTCGGGCTCTCGGTGATGACAAACATTGTGGTGGTGGGGCCAGAGGTGTCAAAATGCCTTAACCATGGCATACGGTCATGCTTGACCTAGTGTCAGAGCTATAGGACACGCAGGAACCGGGCCGTGCGGTAGCATAGTCGTGTGTGCAAATATGGCGCTTCTAGAGCGGTGGAGCCATGGTTAAGGGCCATTCGGGTTCTTGGGCGGCAACAAATGCTGTGGTGGAGAGGCCAAAGGTGGTGTCAAAATGCCTTAACCATGTGCATGGGCGTGCTTGACTTGGTGCGAGGAGCCGTAGGATGCGCAGGAACCGACCGTGCGGCAAAGAAAGTCGTGTGTGCAAATATGGCGCTCGGGAGCCGTGGAGCCGAGGTTAAGGGCCGTTCGTGCTCTCGAGCGATGGCAAACGCTATGGTAGAGAGGCCAGAGGTGTCAAAATGCCTTAACCATGGCGTACGGGCATGCTTGACTCAAGCCGGAGCCATAGGATGCGTTGAACCGACCGTGCGGCAAAGATGGTCGAGTGTGCAAATATGGCGCTTTGGAGCCGTGGAGGCATGGTTAAGGGCCCTTCGTGCTCTCGGTGATGGAAAACTCTATGGTGGAGAGGTGAGAGGCATCAAAATGGCTTAACCATGGCGTACGGGCGTGCTTGACCCGGTGCCGAGAGCCATAGGATGCACAGATCCGACCGTGCGGCAAAGACAAGCCGTGTGTGCAATTATGGATGTTCGAGTCGTGGAGCTATAGTTAAGGGCCGTTCGGCTCTCGGGTGATGACAAACATTGTGGTGGTGAGGCCAGAGGCATCAAAATGCCTTAACCATGGCATACGGTCATGCTTGACCTAGTGTCAAGAGCTATAGGACACGCACGAACCGGGCCGTGCGGTAGCATATTCGTGTGTGCAAATATGGCGCTTCTAGAGCCGTGGAGCCATGGTTAAGGGCCATTCGGGTTTCTCAGGGCGGCAACAAACGCTGTGGTGGAGAGGCCAAGGTGTCAAAATGCCTTAACCATGGTGCATGGGCGTGCTTGACTTGGTGCGAGGAGCCATAGGATGCGTTGGAACCGACGTGCGGCAAAGAAAGTCGTGTGTGCAAATATGGCGCTTCCGGAGCCGTGGAGCCAGGTTAAGGGCCGTTCGTGCTCTCGAGCGATGGCAAACGCTATGGTAGAGAGGCCAGAGGTGTCAAAATGCCTTAACCATGGCGTACGGGCATGCTTGACTCGCCGGAGCCATAGGATGCGTTGGAACCGACCGTGCGGCAAAGATGGTCGTGTGTGCAAATATGGCGCTTTGGAGCCGTGGAGCCATGGTTAAGGGCCCTTCGTGCTCTCGGTGATGGAAAACTCTATGGTGGAGAGGTGAGAGGCATCAAAATGGCTTAACCATGGCGTACGGGCGTGCTTGACCCGGTGCCGAGAGCCGTAGGATGCACAGATCCGGCCGTGCGGCAAAGACAACCGTGTGCAATTATGGATGTTCGAGTCGTGGAGCTATAGTTAAGGGCCGTTCGGGCTCTCGGTGATGACAAACATTGTGGTGGTGAGGCCAGAGGTGTCAAAACGCCTTAACCATGGCATACGGTCATGCTTGACCTAGTGTCGAGAGCTATAGGACACGCAGAACCGGGCCGTGCGGTAGCATAGTCGTGTGTGCAAATATGGCGCTTCTAGAGCCGGTGGAGCCATGGTTAAGGGCCATTCGGGTTCTCGGCGGCAACAAACGCTGTGGTGGAGAGGCCAAAGGTGTCAAAATGCCTTAACCATGGTGCATGGGCGTGCTTGACTTGGTGCGAGGAGCCGTAGGATGCGTAGGAACCGACCGTGCGGCAAAGAAAAGTCGTGTGTGCAAATATGGCGCTTCGGAGCCGTGGAGCCGAGGTTAAGGGCCGTTCGTGCTCTCGAGCGATGGCAAACGCTATGGTAGAGAGGCCGAGGGTGTCAAAATGCCTTAACCATGGCGTACGGGCATGCTTGACTCAGAGC
>JAENPR010002762.1:0-36704 GCA_018135685.1 Themeda triandra | reverse complement strand
ATCCGCACTTAACCTCGGCTCCACGGCTCCAGAACTGCCATATTTGCACACACGACTTTGCTGCCGCACGGCCGGTTCCTGCGCATCCTACGGCCTCGCACCAAGTCAAGCACGCCCATGCACTATGGTTAAGGCATTTTGACACCACCGGCCTCTCGACCACAGCATTTTTGCCGCCCAAGAACCCGAATGGCCCTTAACCATGGCTCCACCACTCTAGAACCGCCATATTTGCACACACGACTATGCTACCGCACGCCCGGTTCCTACGTGTCCTACAAATTTCTCTCGACACTAGGTCAAGCACGACCGTATGCCATGGTTAAGGCATTTTGACACCTCCGGCCCCACCACCACAATGTTTGTCATCACCCGAGAGCCCGAACGGACCTTAACTATAGCTCCACGACTCCGTGAACATCCATAATTGCACACACGACCGTGCCGGCGCACGGCCGGATCCCGTGCATCCTACGGCTCTCCGCACCGGTTCAAGCACACCCGTACGCCATGGTTAAGCCATTTTGATGCCTCTCACCTCTCCACCATAGAGTTTTCATCACCCGAGAGCCTCGAAGGGCCCTTAACCATGGCTCCACGGCAAAACCGCCACATTTGCACACACGACCATGCCGCCGCATGGTCGGTTCCAACGCGTCCCATGGCTCCCTTGCACCGAGTCAAGCACGCCCGTACGCCATGGTTAAGGCATTTTGACACCTCTAGCCTCTCTACCATAGCGTTTGTCATCGCTCAAGAGCCCGAACGGCCCTTAACCTTGGCTCCACGGCTCCGTAACCGCCATATTTGCACACACGACTTGCCGCCGCACGGCCGGGGCCTATGCGTCCTACGGCTCCTCGCACCAAGTCAAGCACGCCCATGCACCATGGTTAAGGCGTTTTAACACCTTTGGCCTCTCCACCACAGCGTTTGTTGCCGCCCCCTCGAGAACCCGAATGGCCCTTAACCATGGCTCCACAAAATCTAGAACTCGCCATATTTGCACACACGACTATGCTACCGCACAACCTGGCCTCGCATGTCCTATAGCTCTCGACACTAGGTCAAGCATGACCGTATGCCATGGTTAAGGCATTTTGACTCCTCTGGCCTCACCACCACAATATGTGTCATCACCCGAGAGCCCGAAAGGCGATTAACTATAGCTCCATGACTCCAGAACATCCATAATTGCACACACGACCGTGCCGCCGCACAGACCGGATCCCCGTGCATCCTACGGCTCTCGGCACCGGGTCAAGCACGCCGTACGCCATGGTTAAGCCATTTTGATGCCTCTCACCTCTCCACCATAGAGTTTTTCATCACCCGAGAGCCCGAATGGCCCTTAACCATAGCTCCACGGCCGCAAAACCGCCATATTTGCACATACGACCATGCCGCACGGTCGGTTCCAACGCATCCTATGGCTCTCGACTCGAGTCAAGCATGCCCGTACGCCATGGTTAAGGCATTTTGACACCTCTCGGCCTCTCTACCATAGCGTTTGCCATCGCTCGAGAGCCCGAACGGCCCTTAACCTTGGCTCCACGGCTCCGTAACCGCCATATTTGCACACACGACCATGCTTTACGCACGTTCGGTTCAACGCATCCTATGGCTCCCGGCACC
Source organism: Themeda triandra (assembly GCA_018135685.1). Taxonomy (NCBI): domain Eukaryota; kingdom Viridiplantae; phylum Streptophyta; class Magnoliopsida; order Poales; family Poaceae; genus Themeda; species Themeda triandra. Next base: position 35,069 of record JAENPR010002762.1, on the reverse strand, counting down.
GAGTCAAGCATGCCCGTACGCCATGGTTAAGGCATTTTGACACCTCTAGCCTCTCCACCACAGCGTTTGTTGCCGCCTGAGAACCTGAATGGCCCTTAACCATGGCTCCACAGCTCTAGAACTGCCATATTTGCACACACAAATATGCTACCGCACAGCCGGTTCGTGCGTGTCCTACAGCTCTTGACACTAGGTCAAGCATGACCGTATGCCATGGTTAAGGCGTTTTATGCCTCTGGCCTCACCACCACAATGTTTGTCATCACCCGAGAGCCTGAACGGCCCTTAACTACGCTCCACGACTCTGAACATCCATAATTGCACACCGACCGTCTTTCCGCACGCCGGATCCTGTGCATCCTATGGCTCTCAGCACCGGGTCAAGCACGCCCGTACGCCATGGTTAAGCCATTTTGATGCCTCTCACCTCTCCACCATAGAGTTTTCCATCACCTGAGAGCCTGAAGGGCCCTTAACCATGCCTCCACGGCTCCAAAACTGCCATATTTGCACACTCGACCATGCTGCCGCACGGTGTTGACGGTCGTTAATGATCAATTTTATATGTCAACCAGAGAGAGAAAGAGGGGTATAATCTGTTCACCACCATAGACTTAGGGTTTAAACCGAGTATTCCACGAGTTTTGGTGAATATGTGTTTTTGCGAGGGGATTATCGGAAAACATCCAAGGAGGCCCACATGTCATGATTACATAGAGAGAAAGACCGAATGGGTAAAATTGTATACTCTAGAAGACTCCGGAAGGCGAGACCACAGAAGCGGGGACCCACCCGGCATTGTGGTGGGTCGGCCAACTCCCCTCCTTGGGTCGGCCGACTCCCCACCTCCACCAATCGGGTGGAGGCTCACGGATCCCCGCCTCCACCGCCTTTGAGGATGAATAATTATCGTCCGTTTAGGTCGGTTTGATCCGATGGCTGTGGTGCATCCTAGGGGGCTATATATTCGAGCCCCCGGCCCCGGCCGAAACCCTAATTCGCCTAGAATTCATTATTCGAGAGGTAGCCATCGCAAAGCCGGGGTTTAGAGAGAGATCTCCACCGAGTTAGAATAGTTACTCTAGATCTTCAAGTTCTACATAGGTTTAGACTAGATAGAGGAAGAATCGGGCGCCCGTGCTCGGAATTCCGGATCTTCATCATCGAATTGGTATTATCTTGTATCTATTCTTGTGACTTTATTCTAAATATCATTATGTTTCTTTATTATGTTCCTAGTTTATTCTAGTTCTACATTTGATATGGTTATGATTGGTGATAAGTTTATGTATATGTTTGCAAAGCGCTTAGCTCTCTTCGCGGGAGGGTTAGGTGGTAGATTTCATGTAAGCATGGTGCTTAGATGCCGTTTACCCGCAAATGCACCCTATTGGCCGTCGTGTGGTAGATCGCGGAAGTGACAGCCGTTGAGTCCTCTCGTATTCCATCCCCCATTGGTAGGTCTAGCAACCAAAGTTGCATAGTAAGTCCCGCTATGTCTTGGCTTGTTATAGCAATGATCCTTATACATAGATGAAGAGTCTTTTGTGCTATATATGATAGTGTAGAGTTGGAGTAGATGAATGACTTAGTAGATTAGAACCTACATAGGATTTCTATTTCTTGAACTAATCGATGTCAACCTACCTTTGTGAGTAGTCTATATCTAATCTCTCGTGTGATTTATACCCCGAGCTTATTACTTTATATTCTATTATTTATCATGGTTTACCCCTCTCGCCAAAGTATGTGACCGTGCAATCAATCACTCATAAGTAGTCGTGTTTAGCAAGTTCATCTCATTGTTTAAGTCCGTAGTTCTTTCCTTTGAGCTAAATATAAATAACGATACCCGGAATACTTCCCGGTAAAATGCTACAATGGTGTATTATCTCGTTCGCTTGAGATCCCATATTTTTCTTGATTAGAGAAGCAGCTTTCTATACCAACACTTCGGCGCCATGTTAGGGATGACAACTTAGCGTGAGTGGTGTTAGAAGTGTCAACAAGCATTTTTGGCGCCGTTGCCGGGGAACGGAATAAACTTTTAGAGAAAAATTGCTTAAGCGAGATACTTAGAAAATGAGTGATTGTCACTAGTCACCTCTACTTTGGCGGTGTTCACCCCCGTTTATTTTTCTTTGTCTATATTTTATACGGTGGTATTAGCAGGATTGAATCTGATTCATTCAAACTCTCGATCATCAGAGTCGGTTCAATCAAGAAAGAAGCTCGTCACCAATCAAGATGGCTGAGAAGACCCTACTGGAGTTCTCTGCTCCAACTATAGAGAACATCCGCACTTGGTCCAAAGAAGCACACACCGATATGCGGTTTGAGCTCAAGCCAAGTCTCATCAACATGGTGCAAGCTATCCAATTCAGTGGAAAGGTACATGAAGATGCAAGTACACATCTACAGGACTTCATGGAGATTGGAAACACCATCGCCATAGATGGAGTTAAAGAAGACCTCATACTTCTTCGTCTCTTTCCATTCTCACTAGTGGGAAGAGCGAAGCAAATGGTTCTATGCCAATAAAGAAGATATCAATACATGGGCGAAGTGTTCCAAGGCCTTTCTAGCAAAATTCTTCCCAATAGGCAAAACCAATGCCTTAAGAGGAAAGATTACCAACTTCCAACAGTTGTAAGACGGAAACCATGTCGGGAAGCATGGGAGCGTTTGCAAGGATACATTCAAGATTGTCCCCATCATGGAATGGAAGAATGGTTACTCATGCAAGGGTTCTATCACGGATTAACTCCGAAGACACGTGAGCACCTAGATGCAACTGGCCGAAGGATCATTCTTATCACTCACTCTTGGGAGAGCTAAAAGACTCATGGAGAAGATAGCGTATAATCAAAGCCGGTCCCAAGACAATGTTCAAGATTGCCATCGAGTGAAGAAGCAATAGAAGAAGTGAATGCATTATCAACCAAGATGGATACCTTACTCCATTGGCTTGACCAGAGGGCCAAGTACAAGGAAGATCAAAGAGCAATTGAAGCAACATATAAGCGTAATTCAAGTCCCATCGTGAGGAAGGTTCCACATTGGGTGCAACCATCCATTAATCAAGGTACTCGTCGTAATTATGCTAAGCAACCTACTTTAAGAGAGTTGGTTCTACAACAGTCCAAGATCAACTCATCTATGGAGGATAGGCTTGTCAAAGCTAATAACAAAATCTTGGAAAACTTAAGTATTAAAATGGATAGTTTCTCCTCCGCCATTAATGACCAATTAGAGTTCAATAAAAAGATAGAAGAAAAGATAGCAAAGTTGGCCATTGCTTTGCTCGTTGCCACTAACCCCGAGCAGGTGAGATCTATTACTACAAGAAGAGGGAGTTCTACCGAGATCCTCCCTATCCAAAAGGAGCAAAAAGGCCAACCGTGCTACCACCAAATAAGAAGAAGAAGACTTCCAACCCGAGCTAGAAGTATTACCACAAGAATCGCATGAAGCCGAAGATCGGAAGCAAGACAACAATTTCGAGATACAAACTACCTACCATTCCCTAGGAGGAAGAGAGGACCACAACATGCAGATGAGCAGTTTGGTAAATTCGTGGAGGTAATTCAAAAGTTATATGTCAATATACCTCCGCCGGATGCCATACAGTCCCTACTTATGCCAAGTACATAAGAGATATTCTTAATAAGAAGAGACCACCGCCATCCAATGAAGTGATCAAGCTAACCAAAGAATGTAGTGCGGCCATCCTTAACCAACTACCGTAAAAGAAGAAAGATCCGTGGATGTCCCACTATCGACCGCACAATTGGAGATCAACATTTCAATAACGCACTCGTGATCTTGGAGCAAGTGTCGGTGTGATGCCCGGGTGCCTACTACAAGCTCAACCACATCGCACTTGAGCCAACATCAATGTGTCTACAACTAGCCGACCAATCGGTCCCGTTATCCATTGGGCATTGCCGAAAACATTCCAAATCAAGATAAGAGAATTCTTTGTGCCGGTAGACTTTGTAGTACCGGATATGCATCCGCACTCAAAGGTATCACTCATCCTTGGAAGACCTTTCTTAAGCACCGCCAATGCACACATTGATGTCGGGAAAGGAGAAATCAAGTTCACAATAAATGGGCAAGAAGAGCAATTTGCATTCAAGTCGAAACAAGAGCTCAATAAATCCGCGAAGATGGTAGAAGAAGATCGATAAGATAACCACCGAGACAGAGGATGCATCTCTGGGATCATCAGCGGAATAAATATTTTAGAAGGTCCAATTCGGAGGACTTTAAAAATTCGAATCCTCGCCGGAAGGTAACTCGGTATTTATCCGCATTTTAAATTGCATCCCGTATAGTTTTCTTAGGCATATTTATTTCCAGCATTACATTATAAAAAATTCTACGCCCCATATAAATAATTTTACGGTGTGTGACAACCCGTCGAAAATTATTTATCGTGGTGGCACAAAAATCTATCATTTCATGCATTTAAATTAGTTTACCTTCATTTAAATTTCTGCATTGTTTATAATTTTTATCATGGCATTTTGTGCATGGTGGGTCCCTCACCATGGGCCCCACATGTCATAGACTACACCTCACATACATCAAATCACATAATTTTATCCACTTCCACTCACCTCCACTATCCTCTCTTTTCCACCGCCAAATCCACTCAACCGACCAAAATTTCGGATTGACAAAAGATCACGCAATAGCATGTGAAGTGGCAGCCACATTGGCCAACTTGGTGGGTCGGCCGACCCACCCATTGAGTCGGCCGACTCCCCCCTTCCTCCTCTATAAATAGGCCTCCTCCCATGGCTTCCATGCATCACCACACTCCAGAATTTTAGCTGAACCACCTGCTCTCGACTTCAAGTTTCCTGGAGAGAGTTAGAGAAGAAGGAGGAGAGTAGGAAGAGAGAAGAAGTGAGAGAGTGAGCAAGAGTTTAGTAGCAAGTGAAGGGAAGGGATAGTGCTGAGTAGATCATCACAAAATTAGTGAAGATGCTGTCCAAATAGGAAAAAGAAAATCTAAAATCAAGGGGAGGTTCTGTCAAAATCAAGACCTGAAATTTAGAACTTTTGTCATGAAGAACGACTAACCTCTGGACCGCTGACTCTGGACGGCTAACCACTAACCTTGTACTAATCCTTCTCTCCACTAGTGTTTGTTTTTGTTTGTTTTGAGCAACTTGCAGGATGAAGAGCGTCTTCAAGGGGATCTCGGGAACCATCGTGAACATCGGGACAAGGGTTGCCTCTCGCCGCCTCGGTGGCCGGTTCGACATGAGTGTCGACCCACCACCGAAGCCCCGAAGCACTGCAGCAGACTCGTACCACCACCAAAGATCTCGTAGAGTCCTCATGAGAACATCTCGACCTCGCCCGAGAACCGCCCGGAGAAGGAGATATACAAGAAGCTCAAGAACAAGCGTTTCATCCACACGCCGCTCATCGATCCGACACTTCGCTAGCGCATGGTATGGCTCAAGAATTCGACACAATTTTTCCACTAGTTGGTTGGACTTCCTTTGCAAACCTTATCGAGAAGGGGATTAGGCTTTTGACCATAGAATTCCTTAGCACCCTTCGATACACGGACAATGGAGTTTATTTTAGAATGTTTGCTCTGAATTTTCTCGTCTCTTGGAGAAACCTTAGCGACCTCCTAGGTTTCCCTCAAGATGCTCTCATAGATTTAAATGCAGCATTAGGTGATTTTGATGCACATAGGTTTTGGAGCAGCATTTCTAGAGTACCCTACCATTTAGCGCAACGCACTGCAGCCATAGAGCATCCTACGCTTAGATTTTTGCACCGTTGGATAGGAGCCACCTTTTTCCCATGATATGATGGGAGCAAGATCAGAGTAGCCGACTTGCAGTTGCTGTACGCGGCTGTCAAGAAACAGAAAGTGTCTCCTGTCCACCTCCTAGTGAACCATTGGATGAGTGTCCCTGGTTACAAAGTAGGAAGTGTGGCCATCTCGCAAACTTATCACTCGCATTGCCACAAGCTTGAATTTATTAGAGGGAGCTACTTTTGAGTACATTGAACATCATAGAGAATTTTATGACCTCTATACTTTTGGCCAAGGTCACTTACGAAGAAAGTTAATGATGTCTATTATGCAAAATATGGTGACGCTGCGATCCGGTTACCTAACCCGGAACTCGGCTTTGTATCATGTGCAAAACTATCATATTGAGTTGCAGCAGAACCGGTGAATGAGAGAGCACCTCGAAGAGCTCGCTCGGAGAGGGTGACGAAATCGTGAACCGCTTGGCGTGGTGCCGAAACCGCCCGAGAAGAACCAAGACATGCCGCTTCAATGAGTGGAATGTACCTCGCACCACTCACCGAACCCATGGGTGTACCCACCACAAAGCCAACCACATCAACCATTCTATGGTTACTACCCACCATACAACACCCCAGACCATCCGAGCCAGACCCTCACAACCGCCAAGATACTCTTATGACCCCTTTGGTACCACCGATGAAGAAGAAGAACCCCACCATGACTCGAGCCACGTCGCCACTCCGATGCCACCAATTTCATTTTCACCCAAAGAAGCACTATGATGAACAAGTAGCCTTCCGAAGACAACACCACCGCCACTCCGAATCGCCATGATCGAGGTGGAATGACCAGGCCAATGGAACCGAACACCACCCGACACTGGGCACCATTCAAGAGAACCAGGAAGAAGCTGCCTCCATGTTGCATGGCCTGGTGGACCTGTTGCACATCCACTATCCACCACCACCACCGCAAGGCTAGCTTGGGGGAGGACCCCCATTTTCAAGATAAGTATTTCTTTCCTTTTGTTTCAGTTTGTTTATTTTTCTTTAGTTTGTTTTATGCATTGAAAAAAAAAATCAGAAAAACTAAAACCCAATAAAAATTTGCTTGCTATTTTAAAGAAGTTTGCTTTCTTTAAGAGTGTTTACATTTCAAAGTTTGCCTTAAAGATGAAAACCAAATAAAAAGAGTGTGCAAGTTTGTTTTCAAATCAGTTTGCTATAAATAAAATTGTGTAGACTTGAGGATTGCATGATGGAAATGATGAATAGTTGCTCTGCTCTAATTCTTTGCAAATACCTAGCTTTAAATTTGACTTCTCCCAAGATTTAGATACACTTGTTTGACAACCGGATTTACTCTACACCGAAATCTGTGGGAGCATATGCTTAAACTAAGTCTAGCTAGTTGATGGGCATGATATGATAATAGTCCGAGCCGTTGTTCATTGTGTTCCAAAGTGCCACTAAATTCGGAGATTTGTTTGTGAAAATTATAAATGTTTCATGATGAGTTCCTTATATGACAGAGAGTTAAAATTCCTACCACAGCCAAACTTGGTCATTAGAATAGGAAGCCTCCTCATTTGTTTAGGGCTCGTGCTGTCGGCTGTGTTGTATCCTTATGAACTCATCATACAGCTAAATCTTGGTTTCACACTCACATGCACCCCTGCTACTTCTACCCTGGAAGTATGCACCACATAAAACCTATTAATATCCATTGAGATTGTTCTACTCTTACACTGAGAGTGAACACCCAAAAATATTCCCCTGTTCATTTCTGCTAGCCACTTATCCAAAATCAATGCTCCAAGTGTTCCATTTGTTCCCAATGTGAAGTTGTCAAGATTGAGAAGTGTTCCATTCAAGAAGTATTTCATTCCTTTTTGGGCTGCAAGAATTGTTTTTAAAAAAAAAAAGAGAAAAGAAAGAAAAATTTATGAGCCCAAATCATTGTCAAGTTTTCAAGTTCAAGTTCCAAGAAGATTCAAGTGTTGAAGTAGTTCCAAGTTTCATCCAAATAAAGGAGCATTGATAATTCCTTTGTGCACCCCTTCTCCTCCCACAAATATTTCTCTCTATTTTTCGTCCACATATAAAACCACACATGCACACACCGATTGGTTGTATGTTGAGTTCCTTCGGATCCATGGTTCGATCATGCCAATGCATTAGTTCTCCACACCTATGAGCTCCACATAAGCTTTTATTAGAATAGGGTGAGAGAGAGAGAGAGTGAAGGCTTATCTATAAATGCCTTGAAACCACAAATACTACATATTCTGAGAGTAAAAGAGAAGGCATACCTCCTTTCAATGCCTTAGAGAGGATCCAAAAATACCACATATTGAGAGACTTGAAAGGGTTGTATTAAGGAACTCGAGTTTTATTGAAAAATCTTATAAAAACTCCGAATCGAGAGGTGAAACAACGAGCATGAGACAACGGTGCTTGACTTAATTGTTCTGTCTTTCAACTACTCAAGACCCAAGTGCAGGTAAAAGCCCCATGGTTGAAGAAACATGAGTAAGTTTGGGAGTTATGATAGTTCACTCTATTCTGGGAGAAATTCTTGTTTAGAGCATGTGTGTTTGTAAAGCATGAAAGCATTGCAGCAACTCCTGATCCATCTTCTGTAGCTATTTGCTCAGGGACGAGCAAAGGTAAGCTTGGGGGAGTTTGTTGACGGTCGTTAATGATCAATTTTATATGTCAACCAGAGAGAGAAAGAGGGGTATAATCTGTTCACCACCATAGACTTAGGGTTTAAACTGACAGATTCCACGAGTTTTGGTGAATATGTGTTTTTGCAGGGGATTATCAGGAAAACATCCAAGGAGGCCCACATGTCATGATTACATAGAGAGAAAGACCGAACGGGTAAAGAAGACTCCCGGAAGCGACCTTGGAAGCGGGGACCCACCGGCATTGTGGTGGGTCGGCCGACTCCCCCTTGGGTCGGCCGACTCCCCACCACCAATCGTGGAGGCTCGCGGATCCCGCCTCCACCGCCTTTGAGGATGAATAATTATCGTCCGTTTAGGTCGGTTTGATCCGATGGCCGTGGTGCATCCTAGGGGCTATATATTCGTAGCCCCCGGCCCCCGGGCCGAAACCCTAATTCGCCTAGAATTCATTATTCGAGGTAGCCATCAGCAAAGCCCGGGGTTTAGAGAGAGATCTCCACCGAGAGTTAGAATAGTTACTCTAGATCTTCAAGTTCTACATAGGTTTAGACTAGATAGAGGAAGAATCGGGCGCTGTGCTCGGAATTCGGATCTTCATCATCGAATTGGTATTATCTTGTATCTATTCTTGTGACTTTATTCTAAATATCATTATGTTTCGTTTATTATGTTCCTAGTTTATTCTAGTTCTACATTTGATATGGTTATGATTGGTGATAAGTTTATGTATATGTTTGCAAAGCACTTAGCTCTCTTCGGGAGGGTTAGGTGGTAGATTTCATGTAAGCATGGTGCTTAGATGCCGTTTACCCGCAAATGCACCCTATTGGCCGGTCGTGTGGTAGATCGCGGAAGTGACGGTTAGTTGAGTCCTCTCGTATTCCATCCCCGTTGGTAGGTCTAGCAGAACCAAAGTTGCGTAGTAAGTCCCGCTATGTCTTGGCTTGTTATAGCAATGATCCTTATACATAGATGAAGAGTCTTTTGTGCTATATATGATAGTGTAGAGTTGGAGTAGATGAATGACTTAGTAGATTAGAACCTACATAGGATTTCTATTTCTTGAACTAATCGATGTCAACCTACCTTTGTGAGTAGTCTATATCTAATCTCTCGTGTGATTTATACCCCGAGCTTATTACTTTATATTCTATTATTTATCATGGTTTACCCTCTCCAAAGTATGTGATCTGTGCAATCAATCACTCATAAGTAGTCGTGTTTAGCAAGTTCATCTCATTGTTTAAGTCCGTAGTTCTTTCCTTTGAGCTAAATATAAATAACGATACCGGAATACTTCCCGGTAAAATGCTACAATGGTGTATTATCTCGTTCGCTGCAGATCCCATATTTTTCTTGATTAGAGGAGCAGCTTTCTATACCAACACTTCGCGCCATGTTAGGGATGACAACTTAGCGTTAGTGGTGTTAGAAGTGTCAACACACGGTCGGTTCCAACGCATTTTATGGCTCCTGGCTCTGAGTCAAGCATGCCTGTACACCATGGTTAAGGCATTTTGACACCTCTGGCCTCTCTACCATAGTGTTTGCCATCACTCGAGAGCCTGAACGACACTTAACCTCGGCTCCACGGCTCCAGAACTGCCATATTTGCACACACGACTTTGCTGCCGCACGGCCGGTTCCTGCGCATCCAACGGCTCCTCGCACCAAGTCAAGCACGCCCATGCACTATGGTTAAGGCGTTTTGACACCACTGGCCTCTCGACCACAGCATTTGTTGCTGCCCAAGAACCCGAATGGCCCTTAACCATGGCTCCACCGCTCTAGAACTGCCATATTTGCACACACGACTATGCTACCACACAGCCGGTTCCTACGTGTCCTACAGCTCTCGACACTAGGTCAAGCACGACCGTATGCCATGGTTAAGGCGTTTTGATGCCTCTGGCCTCACCACCACAATATTTGTCATCACCCGAGAGCCCGAACGGCCCTTAACTATAGCTCCACGACTCCAGAACATCCATAATTGCACACACGACTGTGCTGCCGCACAGCCGGATCCTGTGCATCCTACGGTTCTCGGCACCGGGTCAAGCACGCCCGTACGCCATGGTTAAGCCATTTTGATGCCTCTCACCTCTCCACCATAGAGTTTTTCATCACCCGAGAGCCTGAAGGGCCCTTAACCATAGCTCCACGGCCGCAAAACGCCATATTTGCACACACGACCATGCCGCCGCACGGTCGGTTCCAACGCATCCTATGGCTCTCGGCATCGAGTCAAGCATGCCCGTACGCCATGGTTAAGGCATTTTGACACCTCCGGCCTCTCCACCATAGCGTTTGCCATCGCCGAGAGCCCGAACGGCCCTTAACCTTGGCTCCACGGCTCCGAACTGCCATATTTGCACACACGACCATGCCGCCGCACGGTCGGTTCCAACGCATCCCATGGCTCCCGCACCGAGTCAAGCATGCCCGTACGGCATGGTTAAGGCATTTTGACACCTCTAGCCTCTCCACCATAGCGTTTGTTGCCGCCGAGAACCCGAATGGCCCTTAACCATGGCTCCACAGCTCTAGAACTGCCATATTTGCACACACGAATATGCTACCGCACGCCCGGTTCGTGCGTGTCCTACGCCTCTTGACACTAGGTCAAGCATGACCGTATGCCATGGTTAAGGCGTTTTGATGCCTCTGGCCTTGCCACCACAATGTTTGTCATCACCCGAGAGCCCGAACGGCCCTTAACTACTGCTCCACGACTCCGAACATCCATAATTGCACACACGACCGTGCCGCCGCACGGCCGGATCCCCGTGCATCCTATGGCTCTCGGCACCGGGTCAAGCACGCCCGTACGCCATGGTTAAGCCATTTTGATGCCTCTCACCTCTCCACCATAGAGTTTTCCATCACCCGAGAGCCCGAAGGGCCCTTAACCATGCCTCCACGGCTCCAAAACCGCCATATTTGCACACTCGACCATGCCGCCGCACGGTCGGTTCCAACGCATTTTATGGCTCCCGGCTCTGAGTCAAGCATGCCTGTACGCCATGGTTAAGGCATTTTGACACCTCTCCGGCCTCTCTACCATAGCATTTGCCGTCACTCGAGAGCCTGAACGGCACTTAACCTCGGCTCCACGGCTCCGTAACCGCCATATTTGCACACACGACTTTGTCGCCGCACGGCCGGTTCCTGCGCATCCTATGGCTCCTCGCACCAAGTCAAGCACGCCCATGCACTATGGTTAAGGCATTTTGACACCGCCGGCCTCTCGACCACAGCATTTGTTGCCGCCCAAGAATCCGAATGGCCCTTAACCATGGCTCCACCGCTCTAGAACCGCCATATTTGCACACACGACTATGCTACCACACGGGTTCCTACGTGTCCTACGGCTCTCGACACTAGGTCAAGCACGACCGTATGCCATGGTTAAGGCGTTTTGATGCCTCCGGCCTCACCACCACAATATTTGTCATCACCCGAGAGCCCGAACGGCCCTTAACTATAGCTCCACGACTCCGAACATCCATAATTGCACACACGACCGTGCTGCCGCACGCCCGGATCCCGTGCATCCTACGGCCCTCGGCACCGGGTCAAGCACGCCCGTACGCCATGGTTAAGCCATTTTGATGCCTCTCACCTCTCCACCATAGAGTTTTTCATCACCCGAGAGCCCGAAGGGCCCTTAACCACGCCTCTCCACGGCCGCAAAACCGCCATATTTGCACACACGACCATGCTGCCGCACGGTCGGTTCCAACGCATCCTATGGCTCTCGGCACCGAGTCAAGCATGCCCGTACGCCATGGTTAAGGCATTTTGACACCTCCGGCCTCTCTACCATAGCGTTTGCCATCGCCGAGAGCCCGAACGGCCCTTAACCTTGGCTCCACGGCTCCCGAACCGCCATATTTGCACACACGACCATGCCGCCGCACGGCCGGGCCTCCAACGCATCCCATGGCTCCCGCACTGAGTCAAGCATGCCCGTACGCCATGGTTAAGGCATTTTGACACCTCTGGCCTCTCTACCATAGCGTTTGTTGCCGCCCGAGAACCTGAATGGCCCTTAACCATGGCTCCACAGCTCTAGAACTGCCATATTTGCACACACGAATATGCTACCGCACAGCCGGTTCGTGCGTATCCTATAGCTCTTGACACTAGGTCAAGCATGACCGTATGCCATGGTTAAGGCGTTTTGATGCCTTTGGCCTTACCACCACAATGTTTGTCATCACCCGAGAGCCCGAACGGCCCTTAACTACGCTCCACGACTCTGCACATCCATAATTGCACACACGACCGTGCTGCCGCACGGCCGGATCCTGTGCATCCTATGGCTCTCGGCACCGGGTCAAGCACGCCTGTACGCCATGGTTAAGCCATTTTGATGCCTCTCACCTCTCCACCATAGAGTTTTCCATCACCTGAGAGCCTGAAGGGCCCTTAACCATGCCTCCACGGCTCCAAAACTGCCATATTTGCACACTCGACCATGCTGCCGCACGGTCGGTTCCAACGCATTTTATGGCAGCCGGCTCTGAGTCAAGCATGCCTGTACGCCATGGTTAAGGCATTTTGACACCTCTGGCCTCTCTACCATAGCGTTTGCTGTCACTCGAGAGCGTGAACGGCACTTATCCTCGGCTCCGCGGCTCCAGAACTGCCATATTTGCACACACGACTTTGCTGCCGCACGGCCGGTTCCTGCGCATCCTACGGCTCCTCGCACCAAGTCAAGCACGCCCATGCACTATGGTTAAGGCATTTTGACACCGCTGGCCTCTCGACCACAGCATTTGTTGCCGCCCAAGAACCCGAATGGCCCTTAACCATGGCTCCACCGCTCTAGAACTGCCATATTTGCACACACGACTATGCTACCACACAGTCGGTTCCTACGTGTCCTACAGCTCTCGACACTAGGTCAAGCACGACCGTATGCCATGGTTAAGGCGTTTTGACACCTCTGGCCCCACCACCACAATGTTTGTCATCACCCGAGAGCCCGAATGGCCCTTAACTATAGCTCCACGACTCCGAACATCCATAATTGCACACACGACCGTGCCGGCGCACGGCCGGATCCCGTGCATCCTATGGCTCTCGCACCGGCTCAAGCACACCCGTACGCCATGGTTAAGCCATTTTGATGCCTCTCACCTCTCCACGATAGAGTTTTCCATCACCCGAGAGCCCGGAGGGCCCTTAACCATGGCTCCACGGCGCCACAAACACGCCGCATTTGCACGCCGCATGGTCGGTTCCAACGCGTCCTATGGCTCCCGACCGAGGCAAGCAAGCCCGTACGCCATGGTTATGGCATTTTGACACCTCTCGGCCTCTCTACCATAGCGTTTGTCGTCGCTCAAGAGCCTCGAATGGCCCTTAACCTCGGCTCCACGGCTCCAAATCGCCATATTTGCACACATGACTTGCCGCCGCACGGCCGGTTCTATGCGTCCTACGGCTCCTCGCATCAAGTCAAGCACGCCCATGCACCAAGGTTAAGGCGTTTTAACACCTTTGGCCTCTCCACCACAGCATTTATTACCGCCCGAGAACCCGAATGGCCCTTAACCATGGCTCCACAGCTCTAGAACTGCCATATTTGCACACACGACTATGCTACCGCACAGCCAGATCCTGCATGTCCTATAGCTCTCGACACTAGGTCAAGCACGACCGTATGCCATGGTTAAGGCATTTTGACACCTCTAGCCTCACCACCACAATATTTGTCATCACCCGAGAGCCCGAACGGCCCTTAACTATAGCTCCACGACTCCAGAACATCCATAATTGCACACACGACTGTGCTGCCGCACCGCCGGATCCTGTGCATCCTACGGCTCTCGGCACCGGGTCAAGCACGCCCGTACGCCATGGTTAAGCCATTTTGATGCCTCTCACCTCTCCACCATAGAGTTTTTCATCACCTGAGAGCCTGAAGGGCCCTTAACCACAGCTCCACGGCTGCAAAACTGCCATATTTGCACACATGACCATGCTGCCGCACGGCCGGTTCCAATGCATCCTATCTCTCTCGAGATCGAGTCAAGCATGCCCGTACGCCATGGTTAAGGCATTTTGACACCTCCGGCCTCTCTACCATAGCATTTGCCATCACTCGAGAGCCCGAACGGCCCTTAACCTTGGCTCCACGGCTCCGAACCGCCATATTTGCACACACGACCATGCCGCCGCACGGTCCAATTCCAACGCATCCTATGGCTCCCGGCACCGAGTCAAGCATGCCCGTACGCCATGGTTAAGGCATTTTGACACCTCTAGCCTCTCCACCACGCATTTCTTGCCGCCCGAGAACCCGAATGGCCCTTAACCATGGCTCCACAGCTCTAGAACTCGCCATATTTGCACACACGAATATGCTACCGCACACCGGTTCGTGCGTGTCCTATAGCTCTTGATACTAGGTCAAGCATGACCGTATGCCATGGTTAAGGCGTTTTGATGCCTCCGGTCTCACCACCACAATGTTTGTCATCACCCGAGAGCCCGAACGGCCCTTAACTACAGCTCCACGACTCCAACATCCATAATTGCACACACGACCGTGCCGCCGCACGGTCCGGATCCCGTGCATCCTATGGCTCTCGGCACCGGGTCAAGCATGCCCGTACGCCATGGTTAAGCCATTTTGATGCCTCTCACCTCTCAACCATAGAGTTTTCCATCACCCGAGAGCCTGAAGGGCCCTTAAACATGCCTCCACGGCTCCAAAACTGCCATATTTGCACACTCGACCATGCTGCCGCACGGCCGGGTCCAACGCATTTATGGCTCCCGGCTACGAGTCAAGCATGCCCGTACGCTATGGTTAAGGCATTTTGACACATCTGGCCTCTCTACCATAGCGTTTGCCATCACTCGAGAGCCTGAACGGCACTTAACCTCGGCTCCACGGCTCCAGAACTGCCATATTTGCACACACGACTTTGCTGCCGCACGGCCGGTTCCTGCGCATCCTATGGCTCCTCGCACCAAGTCAAGCACGCCCATGCACTATGGTTAAGGCATTTTGACACCGCTGGCCTCTCGACCACAGCATTTGTTGCCGCCCAAGAACCCGAATGGCCCTTAACCATGGCTCCACCGCTCTAGAACTGCCATATTTGCACACACGACTATGCTACCGCACGCCCGGTTCCTACGTGTCCTCGCTCTCGACACTAGGTCAAGCACGACCGTATGCCATGGTTAAGGCGTTTTGATGCCTCCGGCCTCACCACCACAATATTTGTCATCACCCGAGAGCCCGAACGGCCCTTAACTATAGCTCCACGACTCCAGAACATCCATAATTGCACACACGACCGTGCTTTGCGCACGCCCGGATCCCGTGCATCCTACGGCTCTCGCACCGGGTCAAGCACGCCCGTACGCCATGGTTAAGCCATTTTGATGCCTCTCACCTCTCCACCATAGAGTTTTTCATCACCCGAGAGCCCGAAGGGCCCTTAACCACGCTCCACGGCCGCAAAACTGCCATATTTGCACACACGACCATGCTGCCGCACGGTCGGTTCCAACGCATCCTATGGCTCTCTGACCGAGTCAAGCATGCCCGTACGCCATGGTTAAGGCATTTTGACACCTCTCCGCCTCTCCACCACAGCGTTTGCCATCGCCGAGAGCCCGAACGGCCCTTAACCTTGGCTCCACGGCTCCGTAACTGCCATATTTGCACACACGACCATGCTTTGCCGCACGGCCGGTTCCAACGCATCCCATGGCTCCCGGCACCGAGTCAAGCATGCCCGTACGGCATGGTTAAGGCATTTTGACACCTCTAGCCTCTCCACCATAGCGTTTGTTGCCGCCGAGAACCCGAATGGCCCTTAACCATGGCTCCACAGCTCTAGAACCGCCATATTTGCACACACGAATATGCTACCGCACGCCCGGTTCGTGCGTGTCCTACAGCTCTCTTGACACTAGGTCAAGCATGACCGTATGCCATGGTTAAGGCGTTTTTGATGCCTCTGGCCTTGCCACCACAATGTTTGTCATCACCCGAGAGCCCGAACGGCCCTTAACTACTGCTCCACGACCTGAACATCCATAATTGCACACACGACCGTGCTGCCGCACGGCCGGATCCCCGTGCATCCTATGGCTCTCGGCACCGGGTCAAGCACGCCCGTACGCCATGGTTAAGCCATTTTGATGCCTCTCACCTCTCCACCATAGAGTTTTCCATCACCCGAGAGCCCGAAGGGCCCTTAACCATGCCTCCACGGCTCCAAAACCGCCATATTTGCACACTCGACCATGCCGCCGCACGGTCGGTTCCAACGCATTTTATGGCAAGGTGTTTTAACCCGCTCTCCAGTCAAGCATGCCCGTACGCCATGGTTAAGGCATTTTGACACCTCGGCCTCTCTACCATAGCGTTTGCCGTCACTCGAGAGCGTGAACGGCACTTATCCTCGGCTCCGCGGCTCCGTAACCGCCATATTTGCACACACGACTTTGCCGCCGCACGGCCGGTTCCTATGCATCCTACGGCTCCTCGCACCAAGTCAAGCACGCCCATGCACTATGGTTAAGGCATTTTGACACCGCCGGCCTCTCGACCACGCATTTGTTGCCGCCCAAGAACCCGAATGGCCCTTAACCATGGCTCCACCGCTCTAGAACCGCCATATTTGCACACACGACTATGCTACCACACGCCCGGTTCCTACGTGTCCTACAAACTCTCGACACTAGGTCAAGCACGACCGTATGCCATGGTTAAGGCGTTTTGACACCTCCGGCCCCACCACCACAATGTTTGTCATCACCCGAGAGCCCGAATGGCCCTTAACTATAGCTCCACGACTCCGTAACATCCATAATTGCACACACGACCGTGCGCGCACGGCCGGATCCCCGTGCATCCTATGGCTCTCGGCACCGGCTCAAGCACACCCGTACGCCATGGTTAAGCCATTTTGATGCCTCTCACCTCTCCACGATAGAGTTTTCCATCACCCGAGAGCCTGGAGGGCCCTTAACCATGGCTCCACGGCCAAAACCGCCATTTGCACGCCGCATGGTCGGTTCCAACGCGTCCTATGGCTCCCGCACCGAGGCAAGCAAGCCCGTACGCCATGGTTATGGCATTTTGACACCTCCGGCCTCTCTACCATAGCGTTTGTCGTCGCTCAAGAGCCCGAATGGCCCTTAACCTCGGCTCCACGGCTCCGAACCGCCATATTTGCACACATGACTTTGCCGCCGCACGGCCGGTTTCTATGCGTCCTACGGCTCCTCACATCAAGTCAAGCACGCCCATGCACCAAGGTTAAGGCGTTTTAACACCTTTGGCCTCTCCACCACAGCATTTATTACCGCCCGAGAACCCGAATGGCCCTTAACCATGGCTCCACAAACTCTAGAACTGCCATATTTGCACACACGACTATGCTACCGCACAGCCCATCCCCGCATGTCCTATAGCTCTCGACACTAGGTCAAGCACGACCGTATGCCATGGTTAAGGCATTTTGACACCTCTAGCCTCACCACCACAATATTTGTCATCACCCGAGAGCCCGAACGGCCCTTAACTATAGCTCCACGACTCCGTAACATCCATAATTGCACACACGACCGTGCCGCCGCACCGCCGGATCCCGTGCATCCTACGGCTCTCGGCACCGGGTCAAGCACGCCCGTACGCCATGGTTAAGCCATTTTGATGCCTCTCACCTCTCCACCATAGAGTTTTTCATCACCCGAGAGCCCGAAGGGCCCTTAACCACGCCTCCACGGCCGCAAAACCGCCATATTTGCACACATGACCATGCCGCCGCACGGTCGGTTCCAATGCATCCTATCTCTCTCGGCCGAGTCAAGCATGCCCGTACGCCATGGTTAAGGCATTTTGACACCTCTCGGCCTCTCTACCATAGCATTTGCCATCGCCGAGAGCCCGAACGGCCCTTAACCTTGGCTCCACGGCTCCGAACCGCCATATTTGCACACACGACCATGCCGCCGCACGGTCAATTCCAACGCATCCTATGGCTCCCGGCACTGAGTCAAGCATGCCCGTACGCCATGGTTAAGGCATTTTGACACCTCTAGCCTCTCCACCACAGTGTTTCTTGCCGCCCGAGAACCCGAATGGCCCTTAACCATGGCTCCGCAGCTCTAGAACTGCCATATTTGCACACACGAATATGCTACCGCACAGCCGGTTCGTGCGTGTCCTACAGCTCTTGACACTAGGTCAAGCATGACCGTATGCCATGGTTATGGCATTTTGATGCCTCTGGCCTTACCACCACAATGTTTCTCATCACCCGAGAGCCTGAACGGCCCTTAACTACAGCTCCACGACTCCAGAACATCCATACATGACTGTGCTGCCGCACGGTCGGATCCTGTGCATCCTATGGCTCTCGGCACCGGGTCAAGCACGCCTGTACGCCATGGTTAAGCTATTTTGATGCCTCTCACCTCTCCACCATAGAGTTTTCCATCACCTGAGAGCCTGAAGGGCCCTTAACCATGCCTCCACGGCTCCAAAACTGCCATATTTGCACACTCAACCATGCTGCCGCACGGTCGGTTCCAACGCATTTTATGGCTCCCGGCTCTGAGTCAAGCATGCCCGTACGCCATGGTTAAGGCATTTTGACACCTCTGGCCTCTCTACCATAGCGTTTGCCATCGCTCGAGAGCCTGAACGGCCCTTAACCTTGGCTCCACGGCTCCAGAACTGCCATATTTGCACACACGACTTTGCTGCCGCACGGCCGGTTCCTGCGCATCCTACGGCTCCTCGCACCAAGTCAAGCACGCCCATGCACTATGGTTAAGGCATTTTGACACCGCTGGCCTCTCGACCACAGCATTTGTTGCCACCCAAGAACCCGAATGGCCCTTAACCATGGCTCCACCGCTCTAGAACTGCCATATTTGCACACACGACTATGCTACCGCACAGCCCGGTTCCTACGTGTCCTACGCGCTCGACACTAGGTCAAGCACGACCGTATGCCATGGTTAAGGCGTTTTGAGACCTCTGGCCCCACCACCACAATGTTTGTCATCACCCGAGAGCCCGAACGGCCCTTAACTATAGCTCCACGACTCCGTAACATCCATAATTGCACACACGACTTGTGCCGGCGCACGGCCGGATCCCGTGCATCCTACGGCTCTCGCACCGGTTCAAGCACACCCGTACAACATGGTTAAGCCATTTTGATGCCTCTCACCTCTCCACCATAGAGTTTTCCATCACCCGAGAGCCCGAAGGGCCCTTAACCATGGCTCCACGCGGTAAAACCGCCACATTTGCACACACGACCATGCCGCCGCATGGTCGGTTCCAACGCGTCCTATGGCTCCCGCACCGAGTCAAGCAAGCCCGTACGCCATGGTTAAGGCATTTGACACCTCCGGCCTCTCTACCATAGCGTTTGTCGTCGCTCGAGAGCCCGAATGGCCCTTAACCTCGGCTCCACGGCTCCGTAACCGCCATATTTGCACACACGACTTGCCGCCGCACGGCCGGTTCCTATGCGTCCTACGGCTCCTCGCACCAAGTCAAGCACGCCCATGCACCATGGTTAAGGCGTTTTAACACCTTTGGCCTCTCCACCACAAAGGTGTTTATTACCGCCCGAGAACCCGAAGGCCCTTAACCATGGTTCCACAGCTCTAGAACCGCCATATTTGCACACACGACTATGCTACCGCACGGCCCGGCCTCGCATGTCCTATAGCTCTCGACACTAGGTCAAGCACAACCGTATGCCATGGTTAAGGCATTTTGACGCCTCTAGCCTCACCACCACAATATTTGTCATCACCCGAGAGCCCGAACGGCCCTTAACTATAGCTCCACGACTCCAGAACATCCATAATTGCACACACGACCGTGCCGCCGCACGCCCGGATCCCGTGCATCCTACGGCTCTCGGCACCGGGTCAAGCACGCCCGTACGCCATGGTTAAGCCATTTTGATGCCTCTCACCTCTCCACCATAGAGTTTTTCATCACCCGAGAGCCCGAAGGGCCCTTAACCACGCCTCCACGGCCGCAAAACCGCCATATTTGCACACATGACCATGCCGCCGCATGGTCGGTTCCAACGCATCCTATGGCTCTCGCACCGAGTCAAGCATGCCCGTACACCATGGTTAAGGCATTTTGACACCTCGGCCTCTCTACCATAGCGTTTGCCATCGCTCGAGAGCCCGAACGGCCCTTAACCTTGGCTCCACGGCTCCGAACCGCCATATTTGCACACACGACCATGCCGCCACACGGTCGGTTCCAACGCATCCTATGGCTCCCGGCACCGAGTCAAGCATGCCCGCACGCTATGGTTAAGGCATTTTGACACCTATAGCCTCTCCACCACGAAACTTCTTGCCGCCCGAGAACCTGAATGGCCCTTAACCATGGCTCCACAAAGCTCTAGAACCGCCATATTTGCACACACGAATATGCTACCGCACAGCCCGGTTCGTGCGTGTCCTACAGCTCTTGACACTAGGTCAAGCATGACCGTATGCCATGGTTAAGGCGTTTTGATGCCTCTGGCCTCACCACCACAATGTTTGTCATCACCCGAGAGCCTGAACGGCCCTTAACTACAGCTCCACAACTCCAGAACATCCATAATTGCACACACGACTGTGCTGCCGCACGGTCGGATCCTGTGCATCCTATGGCTCTCGGCACCGGGTTAAGCATGCCTGTACGCCATGGTTAAGCCATTTTGATGCCTCTCACCTCTCAACCATAGAGTTTTCCATCACCTGAGAGCCTGAAGGGCCCTTAACCATGGCTCCACGGCAGTAAAACTGCCACATTTGCACACACGACCATGCTGCCGCATGGTCGGTTCCAACGCGTCCTATGGCTCCCGGCACTGAGTCAAGCAAGCCCTACGCCATGGTTAAGGCATTTTGACACCTCTGGTCTCTCTACCATAGCGTTTGTCATCGCTCGAGAGCCTGAACGGCCCTTAACCTTGGCTCCACGGCTCCAGAACTGCCATATTTGCACACACGAATTTGCTGCCGCACGGCCGGTTCCTACACGTCCTACGGCTCCTCGCACCAAGTCAAGCACGCCCATGCACCATGGTTAAGGCGTTTTAACACCTTTGGCCTCTCCACCACAGCGTTTATTACCGCCCGAGAACCCGAATGGCCCTTAACCATGGCTCCACAGCTCTAGAACTGCCATATTTGCACACACGACTATGCTACCGCACGCCCGGCTTCCTGCATGTCCTATAGCTCTCGACACTAGGTCAAGCACGACCGTATGCCATGGTTAAGGCATTTTGATGCCTCTAGCCTCACCACCACAATATTTGTCATCACCCGAGAGCCCGAACGGCCCAACTATAGCTCCACGACTCCAGAACATCCATAATTGCACACAAGACCGTGCCGCCGCACAGCCGGATCCCGTGCATCCTACGGCTCTCGCACCGGGTCAAGCACGCCCGTACGCCATGGTTAAGCCATTTTGATGCCTCTCACCTCTCCACCATAGAGTTTTTCATCACCCGAGAGCCCGAAGGGCCCTTAACCACAGCCTCCACGGCCGCAAAACCGCCATATTTGCACACATGACCATGCCGCCGCATGGTCGGTTCCAACGCATCCTATGGCTCTCGGACCGAGTCAAGCATGCCCGTACACCATGGTTAAGGCATTTTGACACCTCCGGCCTCTCTACCATAGCATTTGCCATCGCTCGAGAGCCCGAACGGCCCTTAACCTTGGCTCCACGGCTCCAGAACTGCCATATTTGCACACACGACCATGCTGCCGCACGGTCAGTTCCAACGCATCCTATGGCTCCTGGCACTGAGTCAAGCATGCCCGTACGCCATGGTTAAGGCATTTTGACACCTCTAGCCTCTCCACCACAGCGTTTGTTGCCGCCTGAGAACCTGAATGGCCCTTAACCATGGCTCCACAGCTCTAGAACTGCCATATTTGCACACACGACTATGCTACCGCACAGCCAGTTCCTGCATGTCCTATAGCTCTTGATACTAGGTCAAGCACGACTGTGTGCCATGGTTAAGGCATTTTGACACCTCTGGCCTCACTACCACAATATTTGTCATCACCCGAGAGGTGGAACGGCCCTTAACTATAGCTCCACGACCTGCACATCCATAATTGCACACACGACGTGCCGCCGCACGCCCGGATCCCGTGCATCCTACGGCTCTCGGCACCGGGTCAAGCACGCCCGTACGCCATGGTTAAGCCATTTTGATGCCTCTCACCTCTCCACCATAGAGTTTTTCATCACCCGAGAGCCTGAAGGGCCCTTAACCACAGCTCCACGGCTGCAAAACTGCCATATTTGCACACACGACCATGCTGCGGCACGGTCGGTTCCAACGCATCCTATGGCTCTCGGCACTGAGTCAAGCATGCCCGTACGCCATGGTTAAGGCATTTTGACACCTCTGGCCTCTCTACCATAGCGTTTGCCATCACTCGAGAGCCTGAACTGCCATATTTGCACCCACGACCATGCTGCCGCACGGTCAGTTCCAACGCATGCCCGTACGCCATGGTTAAGGCATTTTGACACCTCTAGCCTCTCCACCACAGTGTTTGTTGCCACCTGAGAACCTAAATGGCCATTAACCATGGCTCCACAGCTCTAGAACTGCCATATTTGCACACACGAATATGCTACCGCACAGCCGATTCGTGCGTGTCCTATAGCTCTTGACACTAGGTCAAGCATGACCGTATGCCATGGTTAAGGTGTTTTGATGCCTCTGGCCTCACCACCACAATGTTTGTCATCACCCGAGAGCCTGAACGGCCCTTAACTACAGCTCCACGACTCCAGAACATCCATAATTGCACACACGACCGTGCTGCCGCACGGTCGGATCCTGTGCATCCTATGGCTCTCGGCACCGGGTCAAGCACGCCTGTACGCCATGGTTAAGCCATTTTGATGCCTCTCACCACTCCACCATAGAGTTTTCCATCACCTGAGAGCCTGAAGGGCCCTTAACCATGCCTCCACGGCTCCAAACCTGCCATATTTGCACACTCGACCATGCTGCCGCACGGTCGGTTCCAACGCATTTTATGGCTCCCGGCTCTGAGTCAAGCATGCCTGTACGCCATGGTTAAGGCATTTTGACACCTCTGGCCTCTCTACCATAGCGTTTGCCGTCACTCGAGAGCCTAAACGGCACTTAACCTCGGCTCCACGGCTCCAGAACTGCCATATTTGCACACACGACTTTGCGGCCGCACGGCCGGTTCCTGCGCATCCTACGGCTCCTCGCACCAAGTCAAGCACGCCCATGCACTATGGTTAAGGTGTTTTGACACCGCTGGCCTCTTGACCACAGCATTTGTTGCCGCCCAAGAACCCGAATGGCCCTTAACCATGGCTCCACCGCTCTAGAACTGCCATATTTGCACACACGACTATGCTACCGCACAGCCGGTTCCTAGTGTCCTACAGCTCTCAACACTAGGTCGAGCACGACCGTATGCCATGGTTAAGGCGTTTTGACACCTCTGGCCCCACCACCACAATGTTTGTCATCACCCGAGAGCTCGAACGGCCCTTAACTATAGCTCCACGACTCTGCATCCATAATTGCACACACGACTGTGCCGGCGCACGGCCGATCCCCCCGTGCATCCTACGGCTCTCGGCACCAGTTCAAGCACACCCGTACGCCATGGTTAAGCCATTTTGATGCCTCTCACCTCTCCACCATAGAGTTTTCCATCACCCGAGAGCCTGAAGGGCCCTTAACCATGGCTCCACGGCAGTAAAACTACCACATTTGCACACACGACCATGCTGCCGCATGGTCGGTTCCAACGTGTCCTATGGCTCTCGGCACTGAGTCAAGCATGCCCGTACGCCATGGTTAAGGCATTTTGACACCTCTGGCCTCTCTACCATAGCGTTTGCGTCGCTCGAGAGCCTGAACGGCCCTTAACCTTGGCTCCACGGCTCCAGAACTGCCATATTTGCACACACGACCATGCCGCCGCACGGCCGGTTCCAACGCATCCTATGGCTCCGGCACCGAGTCAAGCATGCTCGTACGCCATGGTTAAGGCATTTTGACACCTCTAGCCTCTCCACCACAGCGTTTGTTGCCGCCGAGAACCCGAATGGCCCTTAACCATGGCTCCACAAACTCTAGAACTACCATATTTGCACACACGAATATGCTACCGCACAAAATCGGTTCGTGCGTGTCCTACAGCTCTTGACACTAGGTCAAGCATGACCGTATGCCATGGTTAAGGCATTTTGATGCCTCCGGCCTCACCACCACAATGTTTGTCATCACCCGAGAGCCTGAACGGCCCTTAACTACAGCTCCACGACTCCAGAACATCCATAATTGCACACACGACTGTGCTGCCTGTGCATCCTATGGCTCTCGGCACCGGGTCAAGCACGCCTGTACGCCATGGTTAAGGCATTTTGACACCTCTAGCCTCTCTACCATAGCGTTTGTCATCGCTCGAGAGCCTGAACGGCCCTTAACCTCGGCTCCACGGCTCCAGAACTGCCATATTTGCACACACGACTTTGTTGCCGCACGGCCGGTTCCTATGCGTCCTACGGCTCCTCACACCAAGTCAAGCACGCCCATGCACCATGGTTAAGGCGTTTTAACACCTTTGTCCTCTCCACCACAGTGTTTATTACCGCCCAACCTGAATGGCCCTTAACCATGGCTCCACAGCTTTAGAACTGCCATATTTGCACACACGACTATGCTACCACACAGCCAGTTCCTGCATGTCCTATAGCTCTCGACACTAGGTCAAGCACGACCGTATGCCATGGTTAAGGCGTTTTGACGCCTCTGGCCTCACTACCACAATATTTGTCATCACCCGAGAGCCCGAACGGCCCTTAACTATAGCTCCACGACTCCAAAACATCCATAATTGCACACACACGACCGTGCCGCCGCACGGCCGGATCCCGTGCATCCTACGGCTCTCGGCACCGGGTCAAGCACGCCCGTACGCCATGGTTAAGCCATTTTGATGCCTCTCACCTCTCCACCATAGAGTTTTTCATCACCCGGGAGCCCGAAGGGCCCTTAACTACGCTCCACCTGGCCGCAAAACCGCCATATTTGCACACACGACCATGCCGCCGCACGGCCGGTTCCAATGCATCCTATGGCTCTCGGACCGAGTCAAGCATGCCCGTACGCCATGGTTAGGGCATTTTGACACCTCCGGCCTCTCTACCATAGCGTTTGCCATCGCCGAGAGCCCGAACGGCCCTTAACCTTGGCTCCACGGCTCCGGGACCGCCATATTTGCACACGACCATGCCGCCGCACGGCCGGTTCCAACGCATCCTATGGCTCCCGCACCGAGTCAAGCATGCTCGTACGCCATGGTTAAGGCATTTTGACACCTCTAGCCTCTCCACCACGGCGTTTGTTGCCGCCGAGAACCCGAATGGCCCTTAACCATGGCTCCACAATCTAGAACTGCCATATTTGCACACACGAATATGCTACCGCACAGCCGGTTCGTGCGTGTCCTACAGCTCTTGACACTAGGTCAAGCATGACCGTATGCCATGGTTAAGGCGTTTTGATGCCTCTGGCCTCACCACCACAATGTTTGTCATCACCCAAGAGCCTGAACGGCCCTTAACGACAGCTCCACGACTCCAGAACATCCATAATTGCACACACGACTGTGCTGCCTGTGCATCCTATGGCTCTCGGCACCGGGTCAAGCACGCCTGTACGCCATGGTTAAGGCATTTTGACACCTCTAGCCTCTCTACCATAGCATTTGTCATCGCTCGAGAGCCTGAATGGCCCTTAACCTCGGCTCCACGGCTCCAGAACTGCCATATTTGCACACACGACTTTGTTGCCGCACGGCCGGTTCCTATGCGTCCTACGGCTCCTCACACCAAGTCAAGCACGCCCATGCACCATGGTTAAGGCGTTTTAACACCTTTGGCCTCTCCACCATAGTGTTTATTACCGCCCAACCTGAATGGCCCTTAACCATGGCTCCACAGCTTTAGAACTGCCATATTTGCACACACGACTATGCTACCACACAGCTAGTTCCTGCATGTCCTATAGCTCTCGGCACTAGGTCAAGCACGACCGTATGCCATGGTTAAGGCGTTTTGACGCCTCTGGCCTCACTACCACAATATTTGTCATCACCCGAGAGCCCGAACGGCCCTTAACTATAGCTCCACGACTCCAGAACATCCATAATTGCACACACGACTGTGCTGCCGCACAGCCGGATCCTGTGCATCCTACGGCTCTCGGCACCGGGTCAAGCACGCCCGTACGCCATGGTTAAGCCATTTTGATGCCTCTCACCTCTCCACCATAGAGTTTTTCATCACCCGGAGCCCGAAGGGCCCTTAACCACGGCTCACGGCCGCAAACCGCCATATTTGCACACACGACCATGCCGCTGCACCCGTCCGGTTCCAATGCATCCTATGGCTCTCGGACCGAGTCAAGCATGCCCGTACGCCATGGTTAGGGCATTTTGACACCTCCGGCCTCTCTACCATAGCGTTTGCCATCGCCGAGAGCACGAACGGCCCTTAACCTTGGCTCCACGGCTCCGAACCGCCATATTTGCACACACGACCATGCTTTGCCGCACGGTCGGTTCCAACGCATCCTATGGCTCGGCACCGAGTCAAGCATGCTCGTACGCCATGGTTAAGGCATTTTGACACCTCTAGCCTCTCCACCACAGCGTTTGTTGCTGCCCGAGAACCCGAATGGCCCTTAACCATGGCTCCACGGCTCTAGAACCGCCATATTTGCACACACGAATATGCTACCGCACAGCCCGGTTCGTGCGTGTCCTACAGCCTCTTGACACGAGGTCAAGCATGACCGTATGCCATGGTTAAGGCATTTTGATGCCCCGGCCTCACCACCACAATGTTTGTCATCACCCAAGAGCCCGAACGGCCCTTAACTACATCTCCACGACTCCGAACATCCATAATTGCACACACGATCGTGCCGCCGCACGTCCGGATCCCCCCGTGCATCCTATGGCTCTCGGCACCGGGTCAAGCACGCCCGTACGCCATGGTTAAGCCATTTTGATGCCTCTCACCTCTCCACCATAGAGTTTTCCATCACCCGAGAGCCCGAAGGGCCCTTAACCATGCCTCCACGGCTCCAAAACTGCCATATTTGCACACTCGACCATGCCGCCGCACGGCTGTTCCAACGCATTTTATGGCTCCCGCTGCGAGTCAAGCATGCCCGTACGCCATGGTTAAGGCATTTTGACACCTCTGGCCTCTCTACCATAGCGTTTGCCGTCACTCGAGAGCCTGAACGGCACTTAACCTCGGCTCCACGGCTCCAGAACTGCCATATTTGCATACACGACTTTGCTCCCGCACGGCCGGTTCCTACGCATCCTACGGCTCCTCGCACCAAGTCAAGCACGCCCATGCACTATGGTTAAGGCGTTTTGACACCGCTGGCCTCTCGACCATAGCATTTGTTGCCGCCCAAGAACCCGAATGGCCCTTAACCATGGCTCCACCACTCTAGAACTGCCATATTTGCACACACGACTATGCTACCGCACAGCCGGTTCCTACGTGTCCTACAGCTCTCGACACTAGGTCAAGCACGACCGTATGCCGTGGTTAAGGCATTTGACACCTCCGTCCCACCACCACAATGTTTGTCATCACCCGAGAGCCCGAACGGCCCTTAACTATAGCTCCATGACTCCAGAACATCCATAATTGCACACACGACTGCAGCAGCGCACGGCCGGATCCCGTGCATCCTACGGCTCGACACCGGTTCAAGCACACCCGTCGCCATGGTTAAGCCATTTTGATGCCTCTCACCTCTCCACCATAGAGTTTTCCATCACCCGAGAGCCTGAAGGGCCCTTAACCATGGCTCCATGGCAAGAAACCGCCACATTTGCACACACGACCATGCTGCCGCATGGTCGGTTCCAACGCGGCCTATGGCTCCCGACCGAGTCAAGCAAGCCCGCACGCCATAGTTAAGGCATTTTGACACCTCCGGCCTCTACCATAGCGTTTGTCATCGCCGAGAGCCCGAACGGCCCTTAACCTCGCTCCACGGCTCCAGAACCGCCATATTTGCACACACGACTTTGCCGCCGCACGGCCGGTTCCTATGCGTCCTACGGCCCTCGCACCAAGTCAAGCACGCCCATGCACCATGGTTAAGGCATTTTAACACCTTTGGCCTCTCCACCACAAAGGTTTATTACCGCCCGAGAAACCGAATGGCCCTTAACCATGGCTCCACAAAATAGAACTGCCATATTTGCACACACGACTATGCTACCGCACAAATCAGCCTCCTGCATGTCCTATAGCTCTCGACACTAGGTCAAGCACGACCGTATGCCATGGTTAAGGCATTTTGACACCTCCTCGGCCTCACCACCACAATATTTGTCATCACCCGAGAGCCCGAACGGCCCTTAACTATAGCTCCACGACTCCAGAACATCCATAATTGCACACACGTGCTGCCGCACAGCCGGATCCTGTGCATCCTACGGCTCTTGGCACCGAGTCAAGCACGCCCGTACGCCATGGTTAAGCCATTTTGATGCCTCTCACCTCTCCACCATAGAGTTTTTCATCACCCGAGAGCCTGAAGGGCCCTTAACCACACCTCCACGGCCGCAAAACCGCCATATTTGCACACACGACCATGCTGCCGCACGGCCGGTTCCAACGCATCCTATGGCTCTCCTAAGACCGAGTCAAGCATGCCCGTACACCATGGTTAAGGCATTTTGACACCTCTCCGGCCTCTCTACCATAGCATTTGCCATCGCCGAGAGCCCGAACGGCCCTTAACCTTGGCTCCACGGCTCCGTAACCGCCATATTTGCACACACGACCATGCGGCCGCACGGCCGGGCCCAACGCATCCTATGGATCCCGCACCGAGTCAAGCAAGCCCGTACACCATGGTTAAGGCATTTGACACCTCTAGCCTCTCCACCACAGCGTTTGTTGCCGCCTAAGAACCCGAATGGCCCTTAACCATGGCTCCACAGCTCTAGAACTGCCATATTTGCACACACGAATATGCTACCGCACAAATGCTCGGTTCGTGCGTGTCCTACAGCTCTTGACACTAGGTCAAGCATGACCGTATGCCATGGTTAAGGTGTTTTGATTCCTCCGGCCTCACCACCACAATGTTTGTCATCACCCGAGAGCCCGAACGGCCCTTAACTACAGCTCCACGACTCCGTAACATCCATAATTGCACACACGATCAGCTGCCGCACCTGGCCGGATCCCCGTGCATCCTATGGCTCTCGGCACCGGGTCAAGCACGCCCGTACGCCATGGTTAAGCCATTTTGATGCCTCTCACCTCTCCACCATAGAGTTTTCCATCACCTAAGAGCCCGAAGGGCCCTTTAACCATGCCTCCACGGCTCCAAAACCGCCATATTTGCACACTCGACCATGCTGCCGCACCTGGTCGGTTCCAATGCATTTTATGGCTCCCGGCTCACGAGTCAAGCATGCCCGGATGCCATGGTTAAGGCATTTTGACACCTCTCCGGCCTCTCTACCATAGCGCTTGCCATCACTCGTGAGCCCGAACGGTACTTAACGTCGGCTCCACGGCTCCGTAACCGCCATATTTGCACACACAACTTTGCCGCCGCACGGCCGGCTCGCGCATCCTACGGCTCCTCGCACCAAGTCAAGCACGCCCATGCACTATGGTTAAGGCGTTTTGACACCGCCGGCCTCTCGACCACAGCATTTGTTGCCACCCAAGAACCCGAATGGCCCTTAACCATGGCTCCACCACTCTAGAACCGCCATATTTCACACACGACTATGCTACCGCACAAATGGTTCCTACGTGTCCTACAACTCGACACTAGGTCAAGCACGACCGTATGCCATGGTTAAGGCGTTTTGACACCTCCGGCCCCACCACCACAATGTTTGTCATCACCCGAGAGCCCGAACGGCCCTTAACTATAGCTCCACGACTCCGAACATCCATAATTGCACACACGACAGGCCGGCGCACGGCCGGATCCCCGTGCATCCTATGGCTCTCAAGACTGGTTCAAGCACACCCGTACGCCATGGTTAAGCCATTTTGATGCCTCTTACCTCTCCACCATAGAGTTTTCCATCACCCGAGAGCCCGAAGGGCCCTTAACCATGGCTCCACGGTAGTAAACCGCCACATTTGCACACGACCATGCCGCCGCATGGTCGGTTCCAACGCGTCCTATGGCTCCCGACCGAGTCAAGCAAGCCCGTACGCCATGGTTAAGGCATTTTGACACCTCTAGCCTCTCTACCATAGCGTTTGTCGTTGCTCGAGAGCCTGAACGGCCCTTAACCTCGGCTCCACGGCTCCAGAACTGCCATATTTGCACACACGACTTTGCTGCCGCACGGCCGGTTCCTATGCGTCCTACGGCTCTTCACACCAAGTCAAACACGCCCATGCACCATGGTTAATGTGTTTTAACACCTTTGGCCTCTCCACCACAGCGTTTATTACCGCCCAAGAACCCGAATGGCCCTTAACCATGGCTCCACAGCTCTAGAACTGCCATATTTGCACACACGACTATGCTACCGCATAGCCAGTTCCTGCATGTCCTATAGCTCTCGACACTAGGTCAAGCACGACCGTATGCCATGGTTAAGGCGTTTTGACACCTCTGGCCTCACCAGCACAATATTTGTCATCACCCGAGGGCCTGAACAGCCCTTAACTATAGCTCCACGACTCCAGAACATCCATAATTGCACACACGACTGTGCTTTATGCACGCCCGGATCCCGTGCATCCTACGGCTCTCTACACCGGTCAAGCATGCCCGTACGCCATGGTTAAGCCATTTTGATGCCTTTTACCTCTCCACCATAGAGTTTTTCATCACCCAAGAGCCTGAAGGGCCCTTAACCACAGCTCCACGGCTGCAAAACTGCCATAGTTGCACACACGACCATGCTGCCACACGGTCGGTTCCAACGCATCCTATGGCTCTCGGCACTGAGTCAAGCATTCCCGTACGCCATGGTTAAGGCATTTTGACACCTCTGGCCTCTCTACCATAGCGTTTGCCATCGCTCGAGAGCCTGAACGGCCCCTAACCTTGGCTCCATGGCTCCAGAACTGCCATATTTGCACACACGACCATGCTGCAGCACGGTCAGTTCCAACGCATCCTATGGCTCCTGTCACTGAGTCAAGCATGCTCGTACGCCATGGTTAAGGCATTTTGACACCTCTAGCCTCTCCACCATAGCGTTTGCTGCCGCCTGAGAACCTGAATGGCCCTTAACCATGGCTCCACAGCTCTAGAACTGCCATATTTGCACACACGAATATGCTACCGCATAGCCGGTTCGTGCGTGTCCTACAGCTCTTGACACTAGGTCAAGCATGACCGTATGCCATGGTTAAGGCGTTTTGATGCCTCTGGCCTCACCACCACAATGTTTGTCGTCACCCGAGAGCCTGAACGGCCCTTAACTATAGCTCCACGACTCCAGAACATCCATAATTGCACACACGATTGTGCCGCCGCACCTGGTCGGATCCCCCGTGCATCCTATGGCTCTCGCATCGGGTCAAGCAAGCCCGTACGCCATGGTTAAGCCATTTTGATGTCTCTCACCTCTCCACCATAGAGTTTTCCATCACCCGAGAGCCCGAAGGGCCCTTAACCATGCCTCCACGGCTCCAAACGCCATATTTGCACACTCCGACCATGCTGCCGCACGGTCGGTTCCAACGCATTTTATGGCTCCCCCTCTCGAGTCAGCTTGCCCGTACGCCATGGTTAAGGCATTTTGACACCTCTAGCCTCTCTACCATAGCGTTTGCCGTCACTCGAGAGCCTGAATGGCACTTAACCTCGGCTCCATGGCTCCAGAACTGCCATATTTGCACACATGACTTTGCTGCCGCACGGCCGGTTCTTGCGCATCCTACGGCTCCTCGCACCAAGTCAAGCACGCCCATGCACTATGGTTAAGGCGTTTTGACACCGCTGGCCTCTTGACCACAGCATTTGTTGCCACCCAAGAACCCGAATGGCCCTTAACCACGGCTGCACCGCTCTAGAACTGCCATATTTCCACACACGACTATGCTACCACACAGCCGGTTCCTACGTGTCCTACAGCTCTCGACACTAGGTCAAGCACGACCGTATGCCATGGTTAAGGTGTTTTGACACCTCTGGCCCCACCACCACAATGTTTGTCATCACCCGAGAGCCTGAATGGCCTTTAACTATAGCTCCATGACTCCAGAGCATCCATAATTGCACACACGACGTGCCGCGCACGGCCGGATCCCCGTGCATCCTACGGCTCTCGGCACCGGTTCAAGCACACCCGTACGCCATGGTTAAGCCATTTTGATGCCTCTCCTCTCCACCATAGAGTTTTCCATCACCCGAGAGCCCGAAGGGCCCTTAACCATGGCTGCACGGCAAGAAACCACATTTGCACACACGACCATGCTTTGCCGCAAGGTCGGTTCCAACGTGTCCTATGGCTCCCTGCACCGAGTCAAGCAAGCCCGTACGCCATGGTTAAGGCATTTTGACACCCTCCGCCTCTACCATAGCATTTGTCATCGCCGAGAGCTCCGAACGGCCCTTAACCTCGGCTCCACGGCTCCGTGAACCGCCATATTTGCACACATGACTTGCTGCCGCACGGCGGCCCTATGCGTCCTACGGCTCCTCACACCAAGTCAAACACGCCCATGCACCATGGTTAATGTGATTTAACACCTTTGGCCTCTCCACCACAGCGTTTATTACCGCCCGAGAACCCGAATGGCCCTTAACCATGGCTCCACAGCTCTAGAACTGCCATATTTGCACACACGACTATGCTACCGCATAGCCAGTTCCTGCATGTCCTATAGCTCTCGACACTAGGTCAAGCACGACCGTATGCCATGGTTAAGGCGTTTTGACACCTCTGGCCTCACCAGCACAATATTTGTCATCACCCGAGGGCCTGAACAGCCCTTAACTATAGCTCCACGACCTGCATCCATAATTGCACACACGACCGTGCGTCCGCACGCCCGGATCCCGTGCATCCTACGGCTCTCGGCACCGGGTCAAGCATGCCCGTACGCCATGGTTAAGCCATTTTGATGCCTTTACCTCTCCACCATAGAGTTTTTCATCACCCAAGAGCCCGAAGGGCCCTTAACCACGTGCTCCACGGCCGCAAAACTGCCATAGTTGCACACACGACCATGCCGCCACACGGCCGGTTCCAACGCATCCTATGGCTCTCAAGACCGAGTCAAGCATTCCCGTACGCCATGGTTAAGGCATTTTGACACCTCTCGGCCTCTCTACCATAGCGTTTGCCATCGCCGAGAGCCTGAACGGCCCCTAACCTTGGCTCCATGGCTCCAGAACCGCCATATTTGCACACACGACCATGCTTTGCCGACGGCCGTCGGTCCAACGCATCCTATGGCTCCCACACCGAGTCAAGCATGCTCGTACGCCATGGTTAAGGCATTTTGACACCTCTAGCCTCTCCACCATAGCGTTTGCTGCGCCCGAGAACCCGAATGGCCCTTAACCATGGCTCCACAGCTCTAGAACGCCATATTTGCACACACGAATATGCTACCGCATAGCCGGTTCGTGCGTGTCCTACAGCTCTTGACACTAGGTCAAGCATGACCGTATGCCATGGTTAAGGCGTTTTGATGCCTCTGGCCTCACCACCACAATGTTTGTCGTCACCCGAGAGCCTGAACGGCCCTTAACTATAGCTCCACGACTCCAGAACATCCATAATTGCACACACGATTGTGCTGCCGCACGGTCGGATCCTGTGCATCCTATGGCTCTTGGCATCGGGTCAAGCAAGCCTGTACGCCATGGTTAAGCCATTTTGATGTCTCTCACCTCTCCACCATAGAGTTTTCCATCACCTGAGAGCCTGAAGGGCCCTTAACCATGCCTCCACGGCTCCAGTACGCCATGGTTAAGGCATTTTGACACCTCTAGCCTCTCTACCATAGCGTTTGCCGTCACTCGAGAGCCTGAATGGCACTTAACCTCGGCTCCATGGCTCCAGAACTGCCATATTTGCTCACATGACTTTGCTGCCGCACGGCCGGTTCTTGCGCATCCTACGGCTCCTCGCACCAAGTCAAGCACGCCCATGCA
The DNA here is from genome assembly GCA_018135685.1 of Themeda triandra. NCBI lineage: Eukaryota > Viridiplantae > Streptophyta > Magnoliopsida > Poales > Poaceae > Themeda > Themeda triandra. The sequence continues at coordinate 331 of JAENPR010002762.1, read as the reverse complement.
CTATGGTTAAGGCGTTTTGACACCCGCTGCCTCTCGACCACGCATTTGTTGCCGCCCAAGAACCCGAATGGCCCTTAACCACGGCTGCACCGCTCTAGAACTGCCATATTTCCACACACGACTATGCTACCACACAGCCGGTTCCTACGTGTCCTACAGCTCTCGACACTAGGTCAAGCACGACCGTATGCCATGGTTAAGGTGTTTTGACACCTCTGGCCCCACCACCACAATGTTTGTCATCACCCGAGAGCCCGAATGGCCCTAACTATAGCTCCATGACTCCGCAGCATCCATAATTGCACACACGACTGCAGCCGGCGCACGGCCG